>JAAAKE020040336.1:0-26703 GCA_010014785.2 Anisolabis maritima
ACAAAAAAAAAATTAAAAAAAAAAAAAAAAAAAAAAAAAAAAAAAGGGATAGGAATTTGAGGAAAATAGAGGGGGGGGGGGGGGGGGGAATGAAAGAATGTCATCCCAGTAAAAATTCAGAGCTCCACTTTCACCTCAGATAAATAGTAAATTCCCATTATTTATGAATATATTTTTACTTATTAATTAAAAACAAATATACAACAAAAACCCAACGCATTATGACGTCATATTATTGACTTTTTTTCTATCATACCATATTTATACTTAGACAAGAACCATTAACTATATTTATAATAATAAAATCAGTTTAGCTAGTTTAGATAGGGCTAAAAATACCAACAAAATTTTAACGTTTATTTTTTTTTTTTAATAGACCTTATTTTGCCAATTCAAACAAAATTTATAAACTTTAAAAATACCAACTAATTGCACAATTTTTTTATTTATTTGACCTTTTTTTATTTAATAAATAAAGTATTTTTTATTGAATATTCAGAGAAGGAGCCCTGAGCTATATTAATCTTGAGAAACCTCATAAATTTTGAAATAGTATAAAGGGCATAAAGTTTGTTCGTTTTTGCTTAATGGAAGAAATGCGAACCAAATGAACTCTGGAGAGGAGCATACATTTGCACTTGTTAAATCTCTCTAGAGCGCCGTTCTAGAAGAGCAATTAATTGATAAATCGTGAGTTCGTCATTTTGGTTGCCTACCTTCCACGAACTGTTTTTGGCATTCTATCCTATTGTTGTTATTTAATATTTATACAATAATTTTTATTCACAAAATCTTTTGCAATTTTTTTCAAGTTTCCCATTCAATTGCCCAATTTCAATGCCAACTAATCCACTCCCAATTTTCAGAATGATTCAATTGTTAAATAAACATGACTCTTCTGATTAAGTTTATTAGATGCACTTAATTTTGACTAATCTAAGAAGATAATATTCTTAAAATCCAATCACTAACTCGCATTCATTACCATCACATAAATGTAAATTTATTAAAATATTCCTATTATATAGACGCTTATAAAAATTAAGGAGTATTAGGGGAGGTAATTAACTTTTTGTTTTTCTAGCTATTAATAGTTTGGAAACACATGACTTGTAAAAACAATTTTAATTAATAGTACAAATAGTTGTAAAATTACTTGGTAACTTACATCTGGTGAGTACGTGGATAGCGACCACGAATTACCCGAGCCAAGACTGGCAGTTTTTCTTCATCCTATATGCCAGTATTTTCTCTCTCCTCCCTTTCATCAAGTGCCAGACTGTGAGACTAGCCGGTTTTCTTCTATCACTAGTCTTAAATTTTAAAATTTTTTGCTGACCCAAAAATACGAATAAAAGGCAAGGAAAGGAGCATGTATTTTGGGTGATCTAACTTCTAGCATTGAAGTACGAACTTCTTTTTCTACCCATGATCTATACTATGTTTGAATAAATTTCAAAAAATAATTACTATTTTATTTTATTCAAAACTTTTCTTACTTCTTGATAAAATCTGCAAATTCTTTTATTAGAACAATTAGTTATTATTTTTACATGGACACATGTTTGCATATGCCATTCAGTCAATCGAATCCAAGACCTTAGAATTTCAACTCCATCGTCTTGTATTAGGTTCTCAGATTTTTCTATTCATACAATATATCCAAGAGAGTATTTGATTCATTTCTTCAGAACTGACCATTTGTTAATTAATAGGGAGATTTAATAACTACGAGTGCATGATCTCTTATGATTTGATCTAGAGAATTTAATCTAAAACGATATAATTTAATTGCAACTCTACTCTATTCCAGGGTTTCCCAAATTTTTTAAGGTCACTGCTCTAGAGTCTTTAGAGTTCTCAATTTTTTTACGGTGCCCTCAGGCTATTAAGAATTTTCAGTGACATTCACAAAAATTTCAGTATAAACCTTATTATACTATTGAATTAAAATTCAAAAATATTTAGGCAAACCTTCTTTCTAATATAATAATATGAAATGTTGTTAAAAAATTAAAAAAAAATAAATTTATTTAAAAAGTTAGCGACGCTCTTGTAAGCCGCTCACGGAGCACCAGGGCGCCGCGGGGCACACTTTGGGAACCTCTGCTATATTCAAAACTCAATTAGTAGGGTCTCAGTGGAGGGGCAGAACGTTGCCAGTTTTGTGAGTCACTGACGGACATTGTTCCCAGCTGTAGTGTTATTGTGAAAAATGGCAGCGCGGATGGTTACCATAGCAACGGATTTGTTCAAGACGCGCTGTGAACGGTCCACTGACTGTCATCCCTCCCCCTAAAGTTTCATTAAATAGAGTATAATTCTTCATTCTTTTTTTTTTTTTTATTTTCATCAAATTTGGAGATTTTTTTCTTACAATATTACAGGAATTGATTAAATTTGGTATCATATTCTTTTATATATCAAATTCTTTTCGTCTGAGAACAGTTGGAATCTATGCTTCTTCCATATATAAAATTCCTGACAATTGTTAGTGTTTTACATTGTTTCTCTTCCCACAGAGTGAAAATCCTCTCTCAGAAGAGTCTTCAGCCGACGAGATGTTTCTGGGAAGTAGACTGTCTTCTTTGTTTTCGTGTGTTTACACATCTCCCATGGTATTTGATAAACCACGTTACTTCTCTCGTTCTTTCCTTGTTGGCTTTGTTAATTATTAATATAATTTCTGGTTGTTCAAATTTATTTATTAGATTGACCTTTTAAGTAACGCATGGACTTAGGAGGGGGTATACTCGCATAGTATTATGATCTTTATAACAACATTTTTTTTTATAAATAATAAATAACACTAAACTACCATCCGTATCAAAAGAAAATTGGACTAACAATTTTTGTTTGGTATTTAGTGATGGTTAAGAAATATTCATCAAAACTAAAATTATCAAATTTCATAATATAACCTATTATGAATTTTACTCTTTTGTATTTTTTGAGTTATTTTAAGACGAAACAAAAAATAGCGTTTTTCTAATTTATTTTGATACTGATAGTATTTTGATATTCTAATTTTTTTAATAAAAATAGGTCTCACACAGGCCTTTTTATTCAAACTATCCCAGTGTATCTATGTATTTCTTTTATACAAAGAAGCTTAATTTTTATTTCACATATTATTTATTTTTTATTTATGGGCTAGGACCATTTTACATAAATATAGTCTTTTTTTTTTCTATTTTATTAGATTTTTCTGAATTTTTAAATATTTACTCCTGGCTTGCTAAAAGATTTATTAAATTAGTTTTTTGTTTTTACTATTGTATGGTGTTAAACAGGTATTATGCTTGCTAGAGAGAGGGAGAGAGAGAGTAATGCGATATATCTCTTATTTCTTGATTCTTGACCGCAGAAAAATACCAAATTAGTAAAAAAACTTTTAATTTTCAACGTCTTTTTCTTAAATTTTTTTTTGTATGTTATGAGCATTTGCACCCTAAGACCCATATATATGGAATAATAATAATTATTTCCTTATCTAAATGATTTCTTAAACTACAAAAAAATTTCACCACCTACATGAAATTTGTCAACTCTGGCTTGAAGTTCCTTTTGTGTCTATTGATTTTCTAATGAAACAATTAAATGAAAAGATTTTTAATAAATAATAAAAATAATTGAGATGAGAGCCTATCATTACTACATAAATAATTTTGCCTTTTACTTGTTTAAGGTAAATAACTTTTTATATTTTAAAAATTTAGGAAAAATTCTTTTTAATTAAAATTTTATTTAATATGAGTTTTTTTTTTTTTTTTTTTTTTAATTCATTTAATGAAAAGATATTTATTTATCCAAACAACATAACCTAAAAATAATAATAAAAATCAACATGACACGACTTGCATAGAGTTGCGGCTTATATTTCCAGAGGATATAGTTAGCGAAGACTACAAATAAAAATTCAGGAAAGTATTGCAACCTCGATGGCTATTTTTTCTATATTCTATCATTTTCATATTTATTCTCACATTGCATTTGTTACGTTTATTTTATTTTTTTAAATCATATAAAAAATTCTTGTAAAATACAAATTCACGCATTCTAATTCCGAGGAGGTTTTTACACTTGGCTGGATTAAGTCATTACTTGATGATCCAAGTGTCAAGGTGAACAGGCCAAATGACTTTTTTAGCCATGTTAGCTTTGCTTGCATCAGCTATCTTACACCAATAGAACATAACAAATAAATCATTGGTCTATTATATAGTCTCGCCAGACTTAATAACAACTCAGGCTTAAATTCTAAATTCCTATTCATTTTTTTTAACATTTAAGTTTGAATTTGCTAAATAATATATCAAATTTATAAATTTTACCTTTCGACTTGTTTTAATGATTATTTTTTGGAGTCTTCTGATTCCAAAAACAAAATTAAGTTTAGTATATTAACTACAAAGATTGAAAATATTTTCCTATCTGGGTTGTTTAGTTTATTAATTGTAGGCCCGTAACATTTCTAACAAACACTTTAACTTAAGAAGAATTTTAATATGCTTTGTTTTTATTTCAGTAAAAAATCAAAATTTAAATTCTTTCAAAAACTCAGGTTCCGACTGCTAATCTGCCAAAATAATGAGATGTCTAGTAACTCGATTATATTATAATAATTAATTTCTAATATAAAAGTATTAATGGTGGATGTTTTGACCTTATTTTGGAGTGCAAACTCTTGACAATATATTAACGATATAATATAAAAATTAATTATTTAAATCGAGTTGCTTCTTGAAATTCTTCTCTTTTCCTCGATGAGGAAGACTAGCAACATTATCAGTCGGAACCAAAAGTTTTAGGAGAATTTAAATAAAATAAATTATCTATTTTAACATTTATATAAATTTTTTTTACTGGGTTGAAAAGGCCTCTTTTAATCTTCCTAAATCTCCTAGATGAGTGCAATAGTGAAGAAAATTTAATTCAAAAATTTTATATAAAAAGCTTAGTGAAATTTCACCATATGTTAAGATTTTTCATAGGGATGTGTCTGAATTCGGGCCTTAGTTTTAAATGAACATTGTCCTAGATGACATTTCATTGTTTATTTTTGAAGAAATTGATCTATATTATTATGAGATTAAATGTTCGAATTTTTACAATCGGATGGATTCCTCTGTCGTAAAACCTATCTATAGTCATTTATGCAAGAAATACTGACCTTCTCATCATTCCGAAAACCAACTAATAATGAACTCAAGTCTTTTTGCAATTCATTAGATCTTGACACAGCAACAGATTTGAACAGGGCCACTAATAAATGGTCATGATGATGCAACTATAAGGAATTTTTTTTAATATAATGTTATGATAAAACGGTTGGTTTAAATTTGATTCAGCTACAGTACCGCAACTTTTTATAATTGCAAAGTTCTATTTAGGCACCTCTCTCTTTTTTACTCTCATAAATAAACATACATAAATAGAAATAAAAATAAATGATATAGATATTTTCTTCTTCTTTGTCTTGTTTCTGTGAGAGTAAATGCGGTAAACGAAAACCATTCAAAAGAACTAGTCTTTTCAAAGGACGAATGAATGATGGATTTGACTCAGAGGTTTGTTCCTATAAGTTCATGAACTAATCCCGAGCTGCATGCACAATATGAAAATATGTTTTTACACAGCGCATGCCTAGTCAATTGACTTTAATATGTCAATTATACGTCATTTTAGATTAATAGAATAAAGGGCGCCCGCTTACCTATCATATATTGTTTTATTCTTCATATTTTAATCCTTTCTAATGGCCAAATTTCATTTATCACACTACGAAAACTTTTATTGAGAAACTATAGCAATCATTTTTCAAATTACTTTAACGCAGGGGGCAAACTCCTTCCCCTCCCCTTAAAACGTTATTGCAAGCTACCTGTAGCTCTCGTCGCGATCGACTTATGCTTTAAACTCTCAATTACATGTCAAAATCTCGTGTTCTAAATACGTATTTAAATTTAGAATTCCCCTATACGATTAACCTAGACCTTGGAGCTTATAATCATTTTTTTCTTCATAACCAACTTATATATATAAATAAATTTGTTTGATTTTTTTTTCAATAATTTATTTTATCATGAAATAAATAAATTAGTCATGATAACTGAAAATTCCATACAATGACTAATGTAATCTCAATTACATAAATTAGTTTTTATTAGTCTGGCCAGTTTTAAAGCATACTATATTTAAAAATAAATTAAATTTATATTTGATATTAATTATTATCACCTAACGAACCTATATTTTATTCTCTTGGCATCGTGAAAATTTGTGACTTGTGTTTTTCTACGAATTGACAACTCTGAGGACGAAATACATGATTTCGCAATGATGAGTGTGTGTGTATCTGCCTGCTTTTTTCATCCATTATGAACCGATTTAAATGAAATTTGATATCTCTGTTCAGTCTAACCCTCTTCGCTGCAGATCAATTTTTTCTATATTCAGACTTATTTAAGGGGTACTTTACTTCTATGGATTTTTGTAATTTTGCTGCCTCCGGCATCCATTTATGAATCGATTTCGATGAAACTTGGATTCTAGATACATTCTAATAACCTTTCATGTTCATTAGTTTTTGGGTTCAATCGGACCTATTTATAGGTTACTTTATTTGTATGATTTTGTTTTTAGTCGCCTCCAGCCTATGAACTAATTTTGATGAAACTTAAATATCTCTGTTTAGTCTAATCCGCTTTTTTGCCGAATTATTTGAGAAGTTCTTTCGAATTTCCCGCTCGTGTTTTATGAAAATCAATGAGTGACGCTTTATAGTTTCTTATATTATTCAAATATTCTGTGGATCTATTATATACCATCTTTAATTTTTAATTTTTATTACAATCATTTTTTCTGTTGGATCCAACGAATTTTTTATTAAATCATTTTATAAAAAATAATTCTAATTTTTCTAGATATTTTCCTCTTTTTCTATCACTTGTTAGGGGGTTAGGGCATTTTTTATTCCTCTGATATATGTGTAAGCCTTTATCCAGTTGCGAATTGTTTCAAGTAACGGAAATAGCGATAACAGTTTTACTTTCTCTTATCATCGCAAAATTATCATTTTTTGAGTTGAGCTATGGGTAACCCCTAACTTCCCCTTCTGATTAAAATAATAAAAAGTTTGGAAAAAAAAAATTTAATTGGTTTAAAAAAAAAGTGAAAGTAAAAATTTGATAAGTGGTGATAAGATCACATATATAATATCCCCTTCCCCCTCTTCTGGATCTTTTAGTGTTCTAAATATACCGAAAGTGATAGCATAATATTATTTTTTACTTTTGCATTAGGATTATTTTATTCAAATAAAAGTGTAAATATTTTATTCTATTAATATTTAAAAGTCATAGTTATTTAAATGAATTAACGAAAGTGAAAATGTCCAAAAGGTTAATAAATATGGTTGACCTCAGGCGAATTTTTTTTCATTCTCTCATCTTCGTTCAGAAAAACCCACAATCCATTTCTTGGTTTAATTTTTTTTCCAATTTTCTGAAAAATAATATACTATCCGCCTCAAAAGAAATTGGACAACCGCTACCTTTTGTTTCATTTTAATGAATAATTAGGAGAGATACTTGAAAAACAATATAACCAAATTTCATGTTTTAAAAATTATAAAATTTATATTCAGGGGCTCACATTTGGTGACTAAATCGATGGCAATATATACTTGTATATACCCCAGCGAAGACTGACATTTTTTCTATTTCCTCTATGCCAGCTTTCTCCCTCTTTCTCTCATAAAGCGACAGGGCGAGTTCCACAATGGGATAAGGTCAAGAAAAAATACGAAAAAAAAGACGAAATTTACTAGTTTTGGATTTTATGTACCTCTCCTAATTACCTTTTAAGATTAATTAAATGATAGCGTTTGTTCGATTTCTTTTGAGACGGATAGTATATGTATCATATTTTAAGTTGTTTCCCAGTTGGCAATGTCTCCTTCTTCACCTAGCGCCCTGGGTGGTCGGCCAGCTTTGCCCCCTCTTCTTGTTTATATAAATATATATTTACTAATTGTTTATATTTAAATAACGTACATTACATAGTTATGAGAATTTTTTCTAGATTTAATAAATTTGACAATAGGTAAAACATGGAATTTGATAATTTTGAGCTCATCTAATTATCCATTAAGACGAAATTAAAAATACAGGTTGTCCATTTACTTTTGAGGGGGAGGGTTGCGTTTAGGGGTCCACGAGATTTCAAATTTTGAGTTACTGATCCGTGAATTCTAAAAGGTTGCCGACCGCCGATATCTCCACGAAACTTATTATCTGCACGACCTATGGTCGGTGTCATATAGCCTGAAATATCTCCAAAATAAATAAGGTCCAGGTGGATAAATAAAGAATCTAGTTTTGTTCTCCAGAAATTTTCTATCAGCATAAAAACAACTACAAAAATTTATTCGTTATTAAATCATAATTTTATTGATTTAAGAACTTTTAAGTTTTTTTTTTTTTTTTTGTTACAAGAAATTTCAAATAACACGAATTAAAAATCATGCTTTTTGTTCCAATTTTACGGGAAAAATACTTTAGTAATTTAATAGCAAAATGCACAAATTTCTCCAAAAATATATAAATAACGAAGAATATATAATAGCTTTCAATTTTTTTTATCTCTAAATTTTATTTTATCAAATGATTTTTACTTTCTCGTATAGGTAGAATAGTCCAAAAAATCGATCTCGAGATTTTGATTGTTTTTGACGTTTAGGTATTTCCTGAGTCCGAAAATACCATTTAACCAATTATGTCTATGTGACTGTGTGTCTGTTCTTTAACACGATAACTTGAGCACCCTTTAATCAAGATCAACCAAATTTTACATACGTGCATTACAGCAAAATTTTAGATCTATCAATTTCCGGCAAGTGAAAGTATTTTACCTGAAGCGTTTTTCTAAAAAACTGGTAACTCACCTCTATACGTTTGTGTACACGAGAGAAAGTTGAGGAGAGGCCACTCCCGATTTTAAATTTTTTACATTTTTTTTTTTTTGGAACCAATTTATCTTGTAAATTTTTTACTTGTAAATGTTTTTTAATTTTTGACTTTTTGATTTACATTTCTTCAAAGAGAAATATAAAAATACTTTTAGTCAATTCCACTTCTTCCAGCCCACAATTCCGAAATGAGAATTTAAAAATATCTTCACTTTCCTAATGCATTAAATTTGTCAACTAGAGATCTTCAAGAAATGACAACTAAAATTCATGGTTACAAGTCACAGTCAGGTATATAAATTTCTATTTTGTACCTGGACAGAGGAACCTTTTAGCGAGAGTAGTCTTTGTGACGTCATTGACCGTTTCCAGCTCGTTCATGGTTCGATCGATTAATTAATCGAGCGGTGGGTCCGGCTCAGGTGACCTTGTCTCTACTTCTGCCAGAAAGCCTCAGGCTACCTACATTTACCTGCCTACCTGCCTGGCATGCTCGATCCCTCCAGGCCAATAACATCCAAATCGACTTACAAAACTTGCTTTATTATTTCGTAAATAATCTACAAATTTATTATTACTAGTGGTATCACTTACTAAAATATGACATCAAACTTTTAGAAGTTCAATATTATTGATTTTCCTTTCATTTAGGGGATTCCCCTATTTTTCCAATAAGATTTTTTTTATTTCTCAAGTTCGTTATTATATAAACTGTTGTGGTCACTTTAGAACTTCTCAGATTTTTGTTAATACGACGACGAGTTACCTGAGCTTAGAGTGGCTCGCATACTTTTTCTTTTGATTAGTTTTTTTTTTCTCGATCGCATGAATAATTTATTAAGCCATTGGTGAGCACGTAGACGGCAACCCGAGCTTCTCGCTATATACCAGTCTTTATCCGAACTTGATCAAGTGACGGGGCGGCTTTTGCTCTCTCTATCGCTTCTGTGAACAGTCAAAAGACAAAGAAAGAAGATTTCTATATTTAAGCTTAGTGTTGCGTGTATTAGTTTTTTATGTTTCTTTTACCGTCTACTTGCTATTACCATTCGAGAAAATAAAAGTAAAGATACATCTAGAATCGGATTTGATCGAAATACTCATATTTAGTAATGGAATATTTGACTAGTTTTAGTCAAATGCAAATAAGAAAACTAAGCCAGAAAAGGATCATAAAATATTTAAGCTCACCTCATTCACCTATATTAAAAGTTCCCGTGACTTTAAAGTCATCTACCTGAGTCATAACGAGGAAATGTTCTCTTGCAAGCAGAAATAGATATGTGGAAGAGGTGGGGTTCAAAAAATATATTATTTATTGTATATTTATTCAGAGAAATAGATCGACAAGTGACCAATTGGCCGAGTTAAAATTGACATTTGGTAACTAACTTTATATATGTCAGTAGGAGTTGTCGGTTTGTTCTTCCTCACGGTTGTATTTTTCAATCTCGATTTCTGGGAATAAATCAGAAGAATTATAAATTGTATAGTTAAATTTTCATAATACCTCTATTTGAGTAATTTTTTAGTGAAAAAGCTATATTTTTTTTTGCAATTTTCTTTGGCTTCGGTAATGTAGAGGCCAAGTCCTCCTCGAATCATAAGCTACCCTCGTAATTCAACTACTTTAATCCGCACGGCTAATGATCCTCTCATTGATGACGATGGTAATCATAATTTAACTACCAATCTCATGCAACTGGCTTTTTTTTTTTTACCAAACCAAGCTTGTTTACAATTACCAAAATAGAAAATTAAAATTTTTTGACTTGATATGATGACCCCCTATTATGAGTACAATATTGCTTTTTGTGATTTAAAAAAAGTACACTAACAACTAAATTCAACAAATATATAAAATACTTCGTCAATATATTAAGTTCGAATTAACTGATGAATGACGTAAAATGAAGGAACTAGTTAAACTCTTATCATTAAGATAATTATAACAAAAAGTTTAAAAATAAATAAATATCTAATATATGTTTAAAAATAAATAAAAGATTATTAACTTTATCAATAAATTTTTATCTCTTAAAGTCTATTTAAAAATATAAATAAACATTCGCATTTGCATACCTGTCTCATTAATATTCCGATGTTATTTAATTGTGAAAGCAAGTGGAATAATTAATTGGAAATATTGCATAAAACTTATCAAAAAAATTGCACATCACAAAGGCAGTTCATAGAGGAGATCTTTCAAATTCCCATTTTCAATTAACCATCCTTATAATTGATTTTATTCTCTAAAGTTTATATTTAGATTATATAATCATATATTCAGGGTCGTCTCTGCCATATGTTCCTCTTTCAGGCAATCTCTTTTTTGTCATGCGGAGAGAAATTTAAAAAATATCGTGAAAATTAAATAAAGATTCCGTGAATGATCGAAGTTTATATATATATAATTAAAATTATTAAATAAAAATAAATTTTTAGTTCTAATGCAATAAAAAGAGGAAAATTAAAATAGTTAGACATATATGACGAAAAATAAAAGCGTGGACCCTTTCCCGTTAATGTCATTTTAAATTTTAATGAGCGCCCACTCTTATTTTTTGTCATAAATATTCAACAATTTTATACAAAATGTTATTTTCTTCTTTTCAGTGGATTTTTTTTTTTTCTTCATTTTTTCTTTTATTTTATACTTTTTTATTATAATTTTTTATGTTGAAAAACATAAACAAAAGACATTTCAAAACTGCTCGGGTTGGCCACTAGAGGCGTTGCCATCACTAGCATTAATTTATGAATTATCTTTTTCCGTTAAAATAGGTTTTTTTTGTAAAAGATTTTATGCAAACAAAAGTTGTCCAAAATGATGAATAGATCTTTTTGTTTATGGGTATTTTTTCGTTAAAGTAAATAGAGATATTTTAATTTATCAGGTTTCATCTTCAAATGAAATACCCTTGTAAATGGGTCTATTTTTGCCTCGTTCTTCTATAATATGTTGTCATTGGAAATGAGTTTATATCAAAATTTCAGATCTCTAGTTGATTAGAAATTGATTTATTGACTACAGGATTTTGTCCAGACAGACAGACAAATCATAAAAGCTTTTAAAAATTATTATATAATGACTGATCGGAAATTTACTCTATTTAATAGTTTTGTACTTTATAATACATTATCGAAAAGTAGAAATTTCATCTAATTTTATTTAAATTTAAATACAGTTGAAGCTCGATTATCGGAATAAATTGGGATCAGGGTCGACCTGATATTCAAATACAAATTTTTAAAAAAATGGCAAAAAAAAGCTGAGCTCTCGCTGATCGGGTAATCCACTTTCTGTATGTACTATCAAATAAGTCGCCATTCTTTTTTCAAAATTTTTTTCACAAGTATGTCCAAATTTATTTTCATAATTTCGCTATCATTGGAAAGCTTTTGTAAAATTCTTTCCATCTATAATAGGTGAGATACTTTTAAAATTTAATTAAAAACCTGAATGAGTTTTAAATCTCCTTTGCGCACCATCTAACCAGCCAATAAGAGCTCACCGTCACTCACTACTTTCATATATATCTTATATACTCAAATAAATTTTAAAGATTTTAAAAAAAATATTTATCATTTCTGATCTTAAAATGTAGATACGTTTATTATACGCCATTTTTTTTTTTTTTTATTATAAAAAAGTATTTGTTAATATGAATGTCAAATAAAAGGCTAAATTTTTGGTAAAAGTATATTTATTCGCAGGTGATTATTATTACTGGGGGTTGGTTATTTCCAAATAACCGCTCAAATATCCGGCAATAATCACCCGCAAATAAATATACCTTTGTCAAGAATTTAGTCTTTTATTTGACCTTTATTAATATTCATTTGACATCCCACATCTCTTATCAAATTTAAATATTTGATAATAGTTAAACTACTAGAAACAGGATAAAATGCCTAGTATTTTATAATAAATAAAGAATAAAACACTTTCGAGGTCCGTTCGGACTGCGTGACTTGGTTCCTTTAAAGACGCTTAAGTGTTAGTGTAACAATTGGATAAATGCTAAACAACAATGTAATTAATGTATTGTTGTGTGTGTGCAGGTGTGACTAGCACCCGATGGCCTGCTGGTGGCGCCCTCGGCCCGCACTCCGCCCCTCCCGCGATAGCCCGGTATGGCCAGGCCGGGCCCACCCCGCCACCTATCTAGTGCCAAGACCCACGCCAAAGGTAAGCTCTTCAGAATTAGCACGTCTCTGATCAAAGGGACCTAATTGAAACATTTTATAGAGGTGGTCCAATACAATTCGTTCCTAGAAAAAATTATTCCACTTTTTTACTTTGATCAATTTAAAAATTAAAGTTGCTTATCTAAATGGTTTTAAAAATAGAACGAAATTTTAGTGCCAGAGTTCGAACAAAAACATTTTTTCCGAAGCTCAAATTTAAAGAGTATATACAAAAAGAAGCCAAATATAACCGTAAAGTTGAAAAATTCTTGTTCTTATTATATAAAATTTTTTAAAGGCATTCTTTAAAATAATTATGGAGAATTATTTGGTAGAAGTCAGAAATTAAAAAATAGAATTGGAGTCGGACATTTTGACCCAACTCCGAGGCCCTGGCTCTGAGAGTCTTCTTTATATAATAATAATAATAATAATAATAATAATAATCTACTTTTAATTTGATGATGAAAGCAGGAATCTCGCTGAGCAGCCAGATAGTTGAATTAAAAACAATTTATATTTTGTTGCCACGTTTCGAATCTACGTCACCTTCATTTTCAGGGCTAACAAAATTGTCAAAAGAAGATGAAGGTGACGTACATTCGAAACGTGGCAACATAATATAAATTGTATTTATTTAACTACCAGGCTGCTCATCAAGATTCCCGCTTCCATCAAATTCAAAATAAAATTATTATTATTGTTATCTAAAGACTGTCAAAGCCAGGGCTGCACAATCGGGTCAAAATGTCCAACTCCAATTCTATTTTTTAATTTCCGACTCCGGTAAGAACTTTTACTTTAGTATATAGAGAAAGTATTGCAATGGCAAAAAATTTACTGTCGGAATTCCAAATGAAATATACGTTTTAAGGTATCCTGAGTCTAAAAAATGGACCTCGCAAAAGGTCTGTGTGTGTGTGAATAAAATATCTCAAAAACGAAAAAAGTTCATATTTAAACAAGGTATGGTACATGTGACACGAAGCTTTTCATTCAAATCGGCTAAATTATTAATAAATAAATAAACTAAAGTATTAGTACTTTACTACATCACTAGATGTACTTTTTTAGTTTTTTTTTTATTCTCTCAAAATCGGCTTTAGCAATTTTGATTCAAATTCTTATATCAATTATTTTTTAGATGATCTTTAAAAATGTATTAACTCCTATCCCCCCAAAATTGTGCGAAGCCCCCTTTATTTAGAGAATGGCGCGAAAAAAGTTTTTTGTCGTAACAAATTTGCTTTTTTTTTTCGTTTAGAATTAATTTATCAAAGATTTTGATTTAGGTATTTTGTGTAAGAATAAAAAAATAAAACGCCTTTCAATATATAAAAATGTTAAATGAAGTATAAAATAATAGACAATCATCTGCATTCTCTTAACTCACTTTGTAAAGTGACTTTTTCGGGTTTTAAAAAAATATTTAAAAGAAAAATAAATATTCATTTTTAAAGGAATAAATATTTAACTGTGATAATTTAAAAATTTTAATATATATATTACGTTTGATGTATTAAATTCAATTAAAATTTTCTATTTTTCTTTATCTTATCAAAAGAAAAAGACATTAATAAGCCTAAAAGGCTGAAATAAGCGAAAAATATAAACAAAAAAGACGAATAATAGGAATTAACGTCAAAAAAGACACTAATATGCTGAAGGCACTTAGAACTTTAGTCAGATAGCCTAATTTCTCGATATTCCCCCAAGATATATTTTAAAATTTCTAATAAGCCCTTTCATAAAAAAAAATAGGCATTTGCCTAAACATTCGAAGTCTACATGCATTTCCTCACTAAAAACACTACTATAAGTAGAAAATTTTCAATTTTTTTGAGTTTCTCAAAATTTCCACCACTGGCACATTTTTCTTGCTGGAGTTATATTAATATGTACAGCGATAAAAAGAGAAACAACACTGGAACATTGAAGATTGTAAAAATTATTTTAAAAAGATACTGGGAAGAGATGATGGGTTCGATAACAAACAAATTTCAGAAAAGGAGTTTTTGCACGGGATACCAAAATTATTACTGAAAGAGAAATAGTAAAACAAATAAATTTCTTGAAACCAGGAATGGGAAGCAGTATCAGATGGAATGTCGAATGAAATTTTATAAAAAACGAATGAAAATATGAAACAAATGATTTTTGATTTGTTTAACAGGGTCTGTTTGAAGGGCGGAAGATTGGAAATCAGGAGACATTATACATACCTCTTTTCAAAAATAGCGATAGAAAAAAAAAAAACTTAATAATTAACATATTTAGACCACATAATGAAATTTATTTTTTTTTTCCCCAACCGGTATAGATAAAATTTTTTAAATCAAAAAATCAAATGATTATAATTTATTTTTAACATAAAAATAATAAGTTATTTTTTTACTAATATGGGAAAAAAGAGCAAAATTTCGTTATTTTATTTCTCGAATATTAGCTTGAGTAAATGTGCGAGTCTTTGATAAAATCTACATAAAGGGAATTCCTTTTTCTTACTTTGCTTATTTTTATATAATTTATCTGATATACATCTTTGATGATTATTTAGTTTAATGAATATATCCAAATAATACTTTCTTCCAAAATGCAAAATAATGGTAATATAATCTAAAGTTCTCGTACCGTAATAGAGTAGCTGATAAAACGACTTCCTTTTAAATGATTATATTTTATACTTCCCTCCGCTTATGATATCAATATTATTCAAAAAACAAACATCTTCGGTCACACTTTAGGGATATACAAAAAATTTGAGATATCTGTTCCGTATCCTTCTCAGGAAAATATGGCTTATTACTTCGGACAATATTTATACTCTGGAACATAGTCAGAATAAGAATTAGCTTTATTTTATCTATAATTAACGAATGTTAATAATTTATTAGAATGTTGCTAAAGAAAGTTATGAACTATCCAATGATTTTAATAAAAAATATATTTCAGTAAATAAAATAAGATTTATGAAAAAACCAAATAAACAGGGTTTCAAGGCTGGCTGTAGTTTATGCATAAAGAGCGAGACCTTAGAAAATTTGCAAAAATTTTCTCCGATTTCGGGTGTGGTCCCCTAATTATACTCTATTTATTATAACTTCAGTATTTAGATGTGAATCTGTGGAATGGGGATGAGCACAGATCTAGGAAAAATAATTTGGTTTAGTGTTTTTTTTTTTTTGCTTTTTATGCCTTTTTTATGCTTAAATTTTAGAAAATATTTTTTATAAATTTTATTACCAATTTATAAAATTAAATACATAGTTGGATTAATTAAATATTTCTTGGAAGTAATTTTTCTCAAATATAAATTGTATAATATTCATGTTAATTTTTCAAGTATTATTTTGCAAAATTGCTCAAACAAAAGGGTCAGCTGAAGAGGGATTAGAAGTTTTACCAAAGTGTGTAGGTGCAGTAGAGATTAAGTTTAAATAAATGTGAAGGAATTTTAACAAAATATCAAGAATTTCAGAAATTGAATAAAATTTCCAAAATTTTAGAATGTGAATTTGTTTCCGATCCTTATTTTATAGCTAAATTCAAAACACTTATAACCAATGATGACTGAAAGTTTTTTCCACTTTAAGTGAGAAAAAGCAGAATCTCAAAAGGGAATATTTAAAAAATATGGTGTGAAACGCACATCACGCAACATTCTCTTTTCTTACCTAAGGCAAGAAAAGTTGAGTGATGTGCTGGCACACCAGATTTTTAACGTCGGCTCTCCTAGGATGCCCTCCAATGTACAGCCAATTTAATCAATATCTTTAGAGAAACGTTGGCTGATTTTATTCAAAAGCTTCGATGTGCAAGCGACAAAGGTAAATAGCTAAAGTATAAAATTTCAGCCTCGAGCAGCTTTTCTTTTTTGAGAAATCTTGTTCATGCACCCAAACACAGGTAGATAAGTTTTTAGATCCAGGGGACCCCAAAACGTGTATTTCATTTGAAATCTCGATATCGATATTTTTTTGCGATCGCAATACTTTCCCTATAATATATATTAAATAAATAGGCAAGAGAAAGTAAAAAGATAGTGAGTGGTACAGAATCGATGCGAACTGATAAAAGCCTCTGATAACAGCAAATTTATTATTTCAATTAATAAGTAATTGTTTTAGATATCACATCACCAATGAAATCTTTATTATACATATTTACACTTTTTTTTTTATCTTTATCACTCAACAAATCTAGATTAGAAGTATAAGTTTTTCCTCTCCAAAAATGATTGATCTCTTTAAAAACAAAAAGATTAATTCCATTAAATTAGAGACTGAAAAATTTTAAAATTAAGTTTGCTAGAATTTTGCACTAAATTTCAAACATCATTCGTTCTCAATTTCTTTAGACCAATGTTTGTTAACCTGAAGAATGGTGGAGGGGAGGGTTGCACTTGAGAAGGGAGGTTAGTAGAAAAAAGCCGAAATTGAAAGACAATACATCTTATTCATTGGTGGATCCTAGAGGCGGTGGGTTTATTTTCAAAGCAACCTTTTCAATGTAAATAACATTCCATAAGGGAAGCAGCCAAAATTCTTACTGCAGAGAGGGTGAGCAGATATTGACAAAGGACATTTTAACATCCCAACTCAAAAATATCGGTAGTAAAAAAATCGAAACTGACATGAAAGTATTTTGAATCACTCTTTTTAGTAAATGAAACAAATTTCTTATGGAGATAATTATCAGGCCTTTATTAAAAACATCGATCAGCCAACGTTTCAAAAACCCACACCTTTTTCAGAACTTGGGGGATATTTTTAATTTTATGTATTCATTTTTTTTTTTATTAATAACTATTCGAAGTCCAATCAATGCCTTTCTCAAACCACTCAAGTGAATTGGACCCAATTTTTTATCCAATACCCACTAGTCCTGAAGAAAGAGGCGTTGGGACATCGAAACGACATCTATTTGGTATTATTAATAAAGGTCTGATAATTATCTCCATTTTTTTCATTTACATCAATCATCGCCAGACCAGATTTAAATTAAAGATTTTGTACGAAAAAGTTAATGCGCAAGAGATTATTAATAGGAATATAAATATAATATATGAAAAAAAATCTTTATTTTAATTATTAATATTACTAATTATAAATTGGTCTAAATTGGAGAAAATTGAAAAAATATAAATTATTTAAATAATTTTCAAAGCATTTTTTATATTTTTCTTCGATTTTCTGTAATGGCGCACATTTTATATTGAAAATAATAATGTAGAACATTTCTGATTATATTTTTTTTTTTTTTTTTTTTTTTTTTTTTTTTTTTTTTTTTTGAGGAAGTAGGATAAGGAGCAAAAGGTTAAATTTGTTCTCTCAAAGTAGAACGGGGTGTACAAGTAAAAAAAAAAAAATTGAGAAACCAATTCACCGATCGAAAAACATCAAAGCTAAAAATTAGTTCTAGAAATTAGAAGATCTATTATATAATCGAATTTCGAAAATATATAAAGACGAACGAAGCTTAAGCTCTTAAAGTAGTTGAATCTATAAAATCTTGATCGTAGTATAGGAAAGAAAAAATTCCAGCTATTATAATGATGAGGGAATTGAATAGCCTATATTTCCTTTCAACTCTTCATTGCAAGCTCATTTTGAAGAGCACTAAGACCCGATATACACAAACGTCACGAACTTTGAGATACATTGTCTCCATTGGAGCAATGCACACTCAGTAGCTTTTTGTCTGTTGGTTTGTGTGCACTAATCTATTGAAGACGATCTATTTTCGCGGCGATTTTGGGCCTGTGCACCGGCAGCCATTTTCTTATCTAGCAACATAATATAACCGTCGGAGACCATGATTAAAATTTGGTCCACTTCCTGCAACCAGAAGTGGTACTTTACCTGAAACGTTGTTCTAAAATTCATGATAACTCAAACATTATTTCTTTGAGAGAAGTCAAATTAAGACAGATAAAATTTAGATGTTAATATATTTATTAAAACTACTTTCGCTCCATATATATATATATACGAGAAAGTCGATGGGAGACCACTTCTCATTTTTTTCTGAGTTTCTATATTTAATTTGAATTTGATATTACCCTAGGTTTTTTAGCAGTGCATCCATATCCATATCCTTTAAGGCAGCCTTATCTAACCTTTTTTTTTCTCTCGGGTCACATACTCGTACATGTGTTTGCTACCTCAAGCGAGCCGCAACTTTTTTCTATTTCGGGATCTGAGGCCGTTTAGACTTCTTAAAATACCTGTCATTGGTGTTTCACATTTACTTAGTTAAATTTTGAATTACGAATTGGGAAATTAAATTCAAAACATCTCATTTGCTGTTTTTAAAAATATTTTATCATTCATAAGGAAAAAATTTTGAGACGTCTTTTATTTGTAGCTAAGTGGGATCGGTCGCCTGTTAACATTAGTTTTTTGGGATTTTTAGAAAATCTTTTAATAGATTCTTTTTCCATCTTTAAAATTAAGCTAATAACCTCTTTTATAGAAAAATTTTTTTCCAATGGAAAATTCTATTTTATTAGAAGCCAGATATAGATGTAGGAAGAAAGGAAAAAAAACGGATAGACCAGGCCAATATATTTTATTTGATTTTAAGCGACATTTAGGTCCTTAAGATCAAACAATACAAGTTAAAAATGTTTCTCATTTGGTATGAAGATCCTCCAGTTGGGAAATCCCTAAGGATGGTCCCAACCTACGGCGAAACGTCGCTCCTGATCGAATAAATTGACCTGATTTCTCCTTTTTTTTCTTTTAGCCTAGAAAAATGTTTAAAAACTAAAATGTATGCCCGAAGTGTACACTTCGGCTAGCATATAAAAGCTCATTGAGCCATAAGTTCAGAATGACTGGTGTTCGAAATCAGTGATTAGGGCCATCGAGAGTGAAGAAGGCGGGACTATAGCTCCTGAGTTCGACCTTTAAAAAGTAGCTTAGGATGCTCTCCAAATTCACAATAATATAATTAATAAATATAGGATCAGCCCCAGATGGTGATTTTTCTTGTTTAAAAAAACGATAAGTCCTCCGAGACTTTTCACCAAGCCACAATTTGGCGTTTAACACTTGAATATATTATTTAATAATAGCAAAACAAACATGAAATTATCCTTATTTTTTCACCTGGATAAGTTTGTGTAAATAGAATCAATAGACACTTAATTCAGACCATTAAAAATTATACGATGTACTCTTGTGAGATATTTTTTCTCTAATTGACAAATATTTTTCGAATATTGCTCCATTACTCCCATTTGATAAAGTTAGTTCTTCCGTATTGATCGGTTGGCTCATTTGAAAATACCTTTGATGTCAACAAAGAAAGTCACTAATTTGCCATTTTCCCTTTTACACTTTTTCTTCAATTATTTTATATTGTACAAATATTAACTTATTTGATTTTTACCAAGTGTAATACCTTGAACCTTTTCATATCTTCATGTAATCTATTGTTATTACCAATTTCTATAGTCTATCTGTTGGAAACATAAATCAAAAAAATCTCTGACTAAACACACAACTTTTCCTTACCTCATTTTAGTTTCTCACGATATTTTTTGTGTAAATATAAAAAGGACTTCAAGCTAAGGGTAGACTCAGAAAATAATTTTGTGGAGGACGAACTCCAACGAAAGGGACCTAAGTGAATTTATTATGTTTTTTTAGGGGGGGAGGGGGGTATTTCGGTGTTTAAGAGACAATCGCCCTTCAATCATTCAGCCAGAGGACCATGAAGTCAATAATTAATGTTTCATCGAGAGTTTGGTGAGAAATAGAAAAACCAGGGGGTCGCTAAGAGAAAGGTTGGTCGATGATAGCCAACACATTCCATGGAAACATCAAGTAATTCAAAAACTAGTTGAGATATCGAACTGCTCTTTTTTAAATTAAAATTTTATATGGCAAAATCATGGGTGGAAATAGTTTTTTAAATGAAAATTCAAAAACACTTTACAAGAGGGGGTTATATACATAGTACATCGCCCGCTCTAGCGGTTAGGTCGGCCCGACCAAAAAGACAAATTACCGTCCCTTAAGAATATATATATATATATATTTTAAATAAAGGTACATATTTTTTATTTTCAATAAGAATCAAATCAACGCACTGTAAATTTTTAGCGAACGAAAAAATCGATATGTGAAATTTTATATTAATTGAGTATTTAACACATCAATATTTTTCTCAAACAGCCAAAATGGCGCCCCGGACAAATTTTATTCACATTTTATTTTGTCTAGTCGTGGTTGCTTTCTATATGGTTTTTCGCTTAACTTTAGATTGTGGATCTCTAGATGTAAGACTCTTTGTGATTTGTATCTCAATTGTACATGAAGATGGCTAAAGAGTGGCCGAAATGTTGTATTTTATGCAAATAAACCATGTGTATATAATTTTCATTCCTTTTACAAATTTTTGATTTTTATTCCTCTTGCAATTAATATTGCACCCCGCGACCGTCCCATATTTTTACCAATACATCGCATATGATTGAGTTATTGAACAAGCCTTTTGAAGGAACTCTTCTAATAAGAGTATAATAATCCCTAGAGTTCAAAATTCGGGTTAAACTATCAATGCCCAATCAATCATCTTAAGTAAATATTTATCTTATTAGAGATATTGGTGGTCATATATAGGGAAGTGTGTATCTCCGTCCTTCTTGAATATAAAATGTCTCATAAACCATCGCTCCGTGTGGCCTGTTTTAGATGTAAATAAGAAAATATGAAAACAAACATGGAAAAAAAGGAAGTAATTTTTTTTTACATCATCAACTTTCACTAATGACAAATCATTAAGATTTAAATCTTGAGATAGAAGAGTTCAACTTCTAAAAAAAAAATAATAAATTTTTAGAATTCCTCATAAAATTTACTATAAAAAATAATAATAATAATTAATTGTAATAACAAGGAAGTTAAACTTATTCACCCTTTACTATAAAATATTTTTAGCGCTTTTTACCTCCTCATTGGAGAGAAAAAGCCATATAGGTAACTTTTATTGAGACCTGGAGGGGGTCACTGTTCTAGATTCCTATAATAACTGTCTCTCAGTAGGTATCTAAAAAATATTTTTATTTGTGAATTCGGGAGCAGATTTTAGAGCGTCCTCCCCCTAAGTTACGCCTATGGAATAAAGCTCATATTGACCGTGTATTTGTAATAAACAAATTTGATTTTGATTCTATGAAAAACAGCTGATGGAAGTGGAAAGTTGCTAATTATAAATCAAAATATTTTTTGCACTTTTTTTGGAATTGAACTTTCCCATGTGTTAGTCAGTTTAACTGTGTTTTATTTGTGATAAATAAAGTTTTGGACATTCTTGGCTTTTCAGGTACATTTCTGATACAAATCACAAAGAGTGTTACATTTAGAGATCTACTCTCTGTAGTGTTACTCACTTCACTTCAGATTACCAACCACTAGATGTAATACTTTGTGATTTGTTTCGTAATTGCACCTGAAAAAGGCCACAGAATAAGCGATCAAATCATATTTAATACATATAAACTACCGTTACAAAATGTAATTATTTGTTGTTGTTTTTTTGCAATTATTCTTATTCACATTTTGACCGTCTTTTTCAAGACTTTCAAAACATAATTCTTTTAATACAATGCATACAAACACATAATAGTTTTTTTTATTTTGATATGAATATTGTCTATTTATATGCATTGTATTATAATGATATTTTGGATAAATGAGTGTGAGATAAGTGCCTTGACTTGGAGATGTTTGGTGTTTCCCGGAGGAACCAGGGACCATCCACGGATCCCGGATATGGTAAGGTTACACTAAGACACCCCAGCCCGGTACTTTGAAAACCATCACCTTTTTCAAAACAAACCCACATTATTCAATAATGCCTTTGTTTTAAAATCTTGAAGAAGACAAATAAAAATTTTATATCATATTAATAAACGCCAGAAAATAATTAAATTTTTACTTTTTTTATTTGTCTGACTTGCCTCATTACTTGAAAATCTTTGATTTCAAAATTTTAATTACACTTCCTTATCCATCAAAAGGTTCAAACAAACCTTTTGACGACTTCATAATTAATTTTCATACATAGACTCATATATTAATTTAGAAATAATAAATAAAATAGTTTACGAATGAGTTATTTTATTAAATCATTATTTCTTAGGGTGAACTTTCTTTCAGAATATTTTTCAGGATTTTTTTTACCCCAAATTTCGATATCATTCTTTTTTTATTCTTTCCCTTTTCAAAATTTAATTTGCTATTTGTCTTTGTTGAAAAGGAGGGGGGATGTCGCCCTCAGGTTTGGTTAATGTTATATTTTCACTTGGAGATTTATAGAATTTTTTCTTTTTATATTTCTTTCTCAAATTATCTGTATATATCCTCTTGAATCTTTTATTCTCTACTTTCTTATTTTTGTCATATGAAAGAGAGATTGATCATAACGTAGATAATAATTTCCGTGCTTTAAAAGATATTTTATATAATACATTAATACCTCGTCCAACTTGAATGAATTCCACTATAACACAATTTTTATGTTAAAATAAAAATAAAATTTTTTTTTAACTCTATTATTTAAAATTCATTAAAAGAGGAAAATAACTTTTTATAAAAACGTGGGCGCTCATTGAATATTTTATATAATTTCCCATTAATGATATTTTAAGCTTAAATGAGCACCCACGCTTTTATAAAGTTATTTTCCTCTTTTTGGTGCATTTTAAATAATTTTTAAAAATATAATTTTATACTTTTTTTTTCCTATTATTTTTTTCAACATAACCATAGAGTGAAATAAAGTTTTCTCGCGTTGGCCACTAGAGGCGTTGCAATCGTTAGCGGCCCCAATGTATTTTTTATTTCTCTTTAAACAGATTTTTTATAAAAATTTTTTTTCAAACAAAAGTTGTCTTAAATGATGATTGAACAATTTAGTATATAGGTATTATATTTCACTAAAGTTGATAGTAAAAAGAGATATTTTGACTTTTCAGGTTTGAACTTCAAATGAAGTACCCCTTCAAATGGGTCGATTTTTGCCTCGTTTTACTCAAATGTCATCGGAACTGAGCTTATATACAAATTTCAAATCTCGAGCTCATAGGGAAGGGTTTGAATAATGGACTAGAAAATGTTATCCAAACTATTTAAATAAATAAGAAACACTCAGCAATCTAATTTCCAACCTCCTTAGTCAACATTTTTGCCACTTTCATCTCAACGGATGTTTACGTAGATTAATGATGAAGTCATTTGAAAATTATGATAAAGAATTTATTTATTAAAGAGATGATATATAATTATACTTCGCGTAATAACGATTAATGCGTGCCATCATCTTGCTCCGTGGACTGAGTCTGCATAAGGGGATTTAATGTAAATGCCAATCATTTTTGTTTAATGAAACCATTATGAATAAGGTTTAATTGATGAATTTTATCAACTACCTAAACGAAATGGTACATTCTCTTTGACTATTAACTAACAAAATAATCCCCAAATATAAAATTATTTTTATTCTTTGAATAATCTTTCTTTGAAAAAATATTTATTTCTTTTCTCTTCAGATATTCTTATTGGGATTCCCTTAAAAAGATATAATTTTTTTTTTTTCAAGTTGTTTAAAATGATGAATAGAATTTGCGTATTCTCCTCTATTAATTTGTTTAAATTAATTTCAGTAAACTATTTTTTTCATTCTCGAGATTTTATCTGGCCTTTTTTTTTAAGTTTCTAGCTGGTTCGTTTTCTCAAGAAAAAAAATTAGTGAAAGAAAGGAGCTAAATTGAATTAGGGCAGGAAAATACACAGAAGGGGTTCAAAGTCAAAGTCAAAGAATTTCTATAAAATAATTCAAAAAAATTAAGAGATAAAATTTATAAATGGCCTGGGGAAAGTGTTTTTGCAAGAATTAACTTAAAAAAAAAAAAATCAAATTAAATATCAAATCGGAAATAAATTGAGTACTGAAGTAATAATTTTTTTTTTTTGTTAAACCAAATTATGTCTCTAATTTATAAATTAGAGATTCTTGGTCCCCTATGATTAGAGTCAATGTGGCATGTGCTTATACATACACCCCTTGCTACCCGATGAACACAATCCTGAGGAAGTTAGACGGATAAAACCAAAACGTTCAACTAATGAATTTAAAAAAATATTTTAATATGTCATTGTTATTTATTTAAATGTAATCGAATAATAGAAAAATCAACTTTAAAGTGAAATGAAAAAAGCCTGAATAGGTAGCCAGTATGTTTAGCTAAGATCGATACAAGTGACAGAGTCGATTTCCACCTCTGCGATTTCTTGGCTTATATCAAATGGAGGCCACTGACACTTGGCCCTGATTGAATTTTCGAAATGTTTGCATACCATAGCGCTCCTGGCGGTAGCGCATTGAACTAACGACGGCACGGCGTTTCTGTTGCTAAATTCACATCTCTTCTCCTTCTCCGCCCTTTTGTCTGTACAAATATGGCGGCGGGGATTGTCTCTGTCATAGATGAGTGTCTTTTCTGAATTGTTTTCTTATCAATTAGTGGTTGATGTCCTAGACTCATAAGGCATTTGCCTATTGATTGAGTTGTGGTGGTTAAGTGGCCGATGTCACCCTAGGTGAGTTTTTTTCGTTGAGAATTGAGGTAATTTTGGATTGCCACGGCGCGGCTTAGGGCCGCCCCGGGGTCGGCGTCGGCGTTGGCTACGGCCACGCCGACCAACGCAATGCAATCGTGCAATTCGTGACATGGATGAAACAGTAGAACTTGAGGTATTGGCCACTGAGGCGTCTGCAGCCACCGCCACCGTGTCTTCTGGGGAACGACGTCGTCGAAGACGTCGTGCCAAGAGACACGGACATCATCCACCGTCAACTGGCAAAATTCGAGAGAGTTTGCTCACCGTTCTTGGCAAGTTGGTGGGTCAGCGACACTCTGAAGCCTCCGAAAACAATCCCCCTGAAAGGGCATCTGAACCCCCTAGGGCACAATCGCCTTCCACTCCTGACTGTTTACGCGGATTCCTCGGTATTGGTAAGTATGCCATATCATGTGTTCTTTCTCCTTCTCATTGGCATATATCTCATCTCAGAACAAGTAACATCTTTCAAAGCCTGTGATGAGCATATGCCTCTTCCACTCTCTCATTTCCTTCTACCTCAGCCTAACTGTCAAAAGACAGACAAGGTTGCACTCTATATAATTTAAATTTCTATTGAGTGACTTCTTTCTTCTTTAAAACTTAAAAATAATAAAATAATGGTCAGCAGATAACAGTAAAAATACCAATAAAAAACTCTTATTTAATTTTTTTCAATTTTTTTTTTGCACAAACTGTAAAAAATTTATTTAATAACACACGCAATTTTTATTTGAAAAGTTGTTCTCTAAAATTAATATAATACACAAGAAAAACTAAAAAATGCAATCAATAATGTTATATCTTGTGTTTGATTTGACTTGATAAATATAATAAATAAAAAATCTTGATTTCTGTATTTTGGAGTTAATTAATTGTAAGATGATGAGACTTTTTTTGTCGTTTTAG
>JAAAKE020040447.1:0-26697 GCA_010014785.2 Anisolabis maritima
TTAATAGAAATAAATAAGGACGGAGTCTAAATGGCCTCAGATGCCGAAAAAGACTTAAAAAAAAAAAAAAAAAACTCGAGCACGCTTTAATGTAGATAAATCAAAATTTACATACGTGCATTTTAGTAAAATTGTAGCTCTAACAACTTTTGGGCCATTTCAGTCGGCCGGAAGAGGTATGCTATCAAAAACAATGCCTCAAATCAAATATGATTTCCAAGAGACTAGTCAAATAAAGACATAATTGAGTTGGTAATATATTTAGAATATTCCTATATATATTTGGGGGAAAGTAATAGAGAGGCACTCCCGATTTTTCATATTAAAAGTAAATTGATTAAAAAAATTTCCAGTTTTCATATAATTATTTCCAATCATGGCTGATTATTTAGCTATTTTTTTTTCTTTTGAGATATGTATTATAATTTATCTTTTAAATATATAATAATAAAAAAAAATATAATTCTTTTCTTGACAATTTTATTTATTAAGAGATTAGAATATCCATTTATATATCAAAAAAGCAAATTTTTACTTTCTCTTACTTATTATAGGAAAAATGTATTGCGAAAAAAATCTATGTTTTGAGATTTCATCGGAAATTCACTCAGGTCCTCTGAGTCTAGGAAAAATGGTCTATCTATTTGTGAGTAATCAAGATTTCAACGAGGCTGAAATTTTTATATTTCGCTTGCCCCTGAAGCTTTTCAATAAAATCAGCCAACGGGTACTAGTACTTTACTGATTTTATTTTTATTTTTTTCTCTAAATATTTTTATTAAAATTAATAAAACAATTATATATTAGATGATCTTTAAAATGTATTAACCCCACCCCCCAAACTGCTTGGAGCCCACTTTACTCTTGTACGTTTTTAGGTTTTTGGTGATTTTCTCTTAAACTACTCTAACTCTAATTGATTCGATTGGCTGTACATTGCTCTATTAAGAGATGAATTAGAGAAAGGGAGCAAAGGACCCTGTGTGAGAGCTCATCACTCAGCTCTCCTTACCTTAAAGGAAAGTTGTGTGATGTGGGTTTAGTTACGCCAGAAACATTTGATAAAACATTAACATTAGGTAATTAAAATGTAATATCCTTGCACTGTGTTGTCCTCATTCTTTTCAAAAGTAACATCTAAAAAATTTATTTTTCTTTCATTGTCTGCTAATTCTATATCGGAGTCGTAAATTCAACTTCAAATTTTTTTTATTGATATATTAGAGAATATCTTATCAAATGTGTTTGGGAGAATATTTAGAATATAGGGAGGGATAAAAAAGATTTGTATGAAAATAAAAAGTTGCTTTTTTCATAAAGACAAAAGGAATATCCTAATTATTTAATAACTAAAATTGTAGATACTATATTTTCTAAATTACAAAAATTAAGATTTCAATTTTGGAATATTGGATCCCCCACCCCAAGAAAAAGTCCTCTGGATCCGCCATTGTCCAAAAGAAGCGTGGTGTTACACAAAACACCATGCCAGTTTTTTAAATCTCAACCAAATTTTGTTTTTAAAGAAAGATAAGCTTCGTTTCTAAAATTGCTAAAATTATTAAAATAAAATTTTTCTCTCAAGGAAATGGTGCTTGCTTTAAAAATTAAGTAATAAATAAAAAAATTTAACTAGACTTAAATCAAAATAAAATATTGCCAAAGTGTCCTCCTGGGGGAGGAAAGCGGAAGATAATCTCACCTCCCGATAAAAGACACCAAGGGCCCAGTTAGATCCTTCAAGCTACATTTCAAAGGAAAATATATTTATAATATTCATATAAAGAATAAAGAAAGACAGGATTATAAATGTAAAAAAAAATTTTTTAATAGTGTAAACAGAGGGTAAAAATATTTTTCTATTTAATGTGAGGCCAATTATTTATTATTACAGTAATAAAAATTAGATAAAAGAAAAAAAATTCTGATTGCCTTACAATTCTTTAAAAAAAAAATTTTGATTTAAGTCAAGTCTTTGAAACCGTCAGGCGTAATTGTCGACTGATTGGTGACACAGTTTCTAAAATTCGTGAAATTTTCCTGCCAGTTAATTTTAAAAATTTAATAAATGAATAAAAAAATTTAACTAGACGTAAATCCAAATGACATAACTTCAATATATCAATCATATCAACGTATTTTATTTTAACTTAACTAAAGGCGCAAACAAACAGACATGATTTACTACTTACACTTACATTTAGGCGATGGCAATATCTCAACTAACATTTTAGCCATGTATGATAGAGCAAAAATCTTTTTATTATTATTCAAATTTAAGACCTTCATTTACTCTCTGTGTGTCACAATTATTTTAATTTAAAGGAATTTACCTGTTATTAAACCTTCTTCTCTTTTCTCTTTTTCTCATTCATTCAATCATTCACCTTAACCTTGAAGACACCTAACAACAAATTGTCTTGTTTTATAAATAAATCCCCGTAGATTTTCTCAAATTGACAATTGGCCTTGGCCCTTAAATAGATACAATATCGATTTTAAAAACATCCTGTATCAAGACAAGGCTCTGGGAGAGAGAGAGAGAGAGACTTTAACGCATTTAAATAAGAAACAAAAACGAATAAGAAATTAAAAATAATAATCGTTTAATTAACAAAAAATTAATTTGCAACAAAATAATGGTAGCCTCTCAGGGTAATTTCTTATAAAAACATGCAAGCGACCATTGGTGCAGAGGTAGAGGTCTAACTTCATATCAAAGGGGTCGCTTCTTCAGAAATTATATTCTATTGCCTAACTAATATAAGTAAATAAGAACGGAGTCTAAATGGCCTCAGATGCTAAAGGAGACTTTAAAAAAAAGGGTACGGTCTTCCTTATTTGACTGTGCACGTGCACTGATCCCCCTTTATGATCTCTCCATTTAATCTATAAAATATTAAGTTTATGTCAGAAATTTTTGTTTATCAAAAAAGTCGCCTAATAATAATTTGAAATCATTAATCATTAAATTTATCTATTAAAAAAATAGCTAGGACAATTCATGACTTTATCGCTGTGAATTTATAATTAAATAAATAACGCTAGATATAATAATATTTAACCTACTATTCTATCCTATACTCTATAAAATGAATTTATAACTGCTGATAAAAAAAAAAAAAAACAACTTATTTCATAAAAATAAGTTTTTTTTTTTTTGTATTTTTATGAAATACACAGTGACACATACCTAGTGTACATACAAACATTTTATTTGTTTCTAAATTTTTAGAATATTTTCCCAAAGTATGTCCATCCGAGGGCTCTTCTGCTCAAAAAGGACGACAATAGGTAGCGACATATGGTTTTTGCAATTTTTCGCTTTAGATGTATAGGAAAATTATGAAACATATTTTATTATATTATCTCTCTACGAGTCGTCTGGTGCGCCACCAAAGGGACTTAAATTGTTTTTTAACAACTTGGCTAAAATTCTAATTTCTTTCCCCATCTACTTTTGTTTTTTTTTGTTCTTGATTTTTTTCACATTACTGATTTCAATAAAATTTTCTCACGAGAGTACAAAATGGGGGAACAGATAGAGGGGCTGTAAAGAATAATAAGAACCAAAAAATTAGTACTAAAAAAAAGTCAAATAAAATTTGAATTTTTCAACGAAAAAACTAAAAGAATATTTTGCTCCTTAGGGCGTTAGAATTTAAACCGCAGCGACTAAAAATTAAGTGCCTCAAGTGAAGAGATGTCTAAAATTTGATAAAAATGAATTTAGATATTTAAGATAGTTTGATCAAATACGTTGAAAAATAAAGACAATACTTTATACTCGTCATTGGTGAGGAGGTGACCCCCTCCCCCATCCGCCTCCGCCTGCGCCTCCGCCTTCTCTTTTCCCTCCCCCAATTCCTCTAGTCAGTGTCTAAAGAGAATCCTCGACTCGAACTTCAGTTTTCCTCAAAACATATTCATTTCTGTTTGGACAAATCGACACTTCCTCTCGAACTCCAGCCTCGCCAAAAAGGTAAGTCTCTTCAATTCTGGTCCCTCTCAAGCCCTTTTCATATTTGTTATTGGAGTTTTTTGGATTAATAGATCATTGATTAAAGATGTTAACATTAGCAACATTTTCAACTGTTGACGTAGGTTCAATTCCCATTCTAAAAGATAATTGTATTCAAATGAATTCCATTTCAAATGGTTAAATTAAATGTGATAATTATAAAAATGTCAATGCGTAAATGAACTCAAATCTCTTAAAGGCAAAGAAATTGGTTTGATGAGGTTTTCCGTCTTTTTCGGCATCTAAAGTCATTTATTTATTTAAATTAATTAGTGGTTTAATTTTTAAAAATATTTTTAAGTTTCTTCAGCATCTAAGCCCTAATAGAATTTTAAATAATACACAATATATTTATTATCGAGACAAATTATCCAAGCATATTTATTTATACCAATTGGTATCCAATTTATTTAAATATATTTTCATCGGACTGCCTGGGATCCGAACCCACTCCTCTTGGCTTTTAAGGTTATCAACATAAACAATGTCAATATCTTTCTTCCATGGGGGGGAGGGGGTTGAATATGATTGTCATAACATTTGAATTAGAATTCGAGGGATATGCAAAGACCAAAATTATTTCGTTTTAAAATTCTAGTCACTAAGTAAATATGCAAGAGCTCTCTATCGAGACCGAAAGGGCCGCTCCATAAATAATTTCAAACGAAATAATCAAGGCCGCCAGGCTCTGCATCTGCAAATCCCTCGTGCCTGTCAAATTTACATCCACAATTGCAGTATTGACAATTGAATTGTTTAAAGTCTCTCTGGCCTTAGAGGTCGAAAAGAATCGTTTAAGAGTAAAAAATTTGGCACGACTCACTCCATAATCCAATACCTCGTAAAGGTTGTATAAATTTTTGGGAACAATCGAGCTCCTACGAAGGGATACTTGATTTGAAATTCAAACTTTTAAAAATCAAAATATTAACTGAACAATCAAACAACAAACTGAATTGGTCATTTTGAACAAAATTTTAAGTAAAAGATATTTTTCTTGGGTACATAAATCACAAAGGTTAGAAAAGCCCTTTGGGAACGAGATACGAGTGGGAAATTTTGAACTAAGTATATATAGATATGAAAAAATTGGTCAAACCGTGGGAGACTAGGCTTGGCCTACGAAAGACAAACGTTCAAAAGCGCATTTTCCCAAATTTTTCTGTTGCAAAGTAAAAATCCGCTAAAAATAATCATCCCTTTTTATATTAGGCAATAATTGTTACGTCAAGAGAAGTATTCTTGTCAAATTGGAGATAAATGTTCCTTTCCTAATTCCTTTTGTGATTCATTGAACTAACAACGAATCTAAGTGAATCATCTTCATAGATGCAATAAAAAACCTCTTATGCAAGGATTGGTGGGCTAATAAATCAATTGGAATGTTTACTTATGAATTACCAAATAAAAAAGAATTTATTACAATTACATGCATTTAATGTCTAGGAGGAAGAAATATTCATACCTAAATGATTTCAAAGAATGGAATGGAATTGTTAGGATTAACATTCTATAAAATAGAATTTAATACTCTTTTCCACAATCTAGTGGTAGTAATTTTTGGGGAGGGGACTTGTTTGTTTTTGTTCCATCGTGCCGTGAGATCAAAAATTCTACTATACTCTACTTATTCCCCCCTCCCTTCAAGGATGCCTAGTGTCGTCTTTCAACAAATACCTTCCACACCAGTTGATCCTGCTTGGTATCTTTAGAACCTTAAAAACATTCCCTCTCTTGGATCTATTCTACAAATGTAAAATATGAGCATATTTATTCGGTTGCCTACCCAGAAGAGGATTTTTTATATTCCAAGAATTTATTTAGAACATTTGGTTTTTTGTGAATGTAGTGACAATTGTAAGAGAATAGTTTGAAATAAAATAAGTTTCGCCGTGCAACATGGCTGTAGATTTCAATTGAATTAGACCAGTCGGTCAGTCAGAAGTCAGTGCATAGAGAAATAAAAACATTATTTAAATAATTTAAATTAAGTTTTTAACACGAATATGACTTATTACTAATTTATTTTGCCCTGAAAACTTCAAATTTTTATATATTTTATTATAAAGAATGAGTGATATTATTTATTTCAGATTGTACTTGTTCAATGTAAAAGTTTATTTATTTATTTTGCAAAATTTTTTCTTTAATTTTTTACCTTACCGGTCCCCGAAAACATGTTAGGTTGTGGCTCGCGAATGAAAAAGGTTGGGAACCAGTGATTTAGACAAGAGAGGAATAGGCAGCCAAAGGATGAGCCTCTATGTAAACAAAAACTCTCAAATAGGTTAAGTGGCCTTATTTCTTTAAAGCCGTAACGTAAGAGTTTTTCTTTTGGCTGCCTACTCCTTTCTTGTTTATACCAATTTAAATAAATTTCGTTCATATGATAAAATACGTATCAAAATAAGAAAATTTCTTTTAAATTTTCAAGCTCAAATCTGTACTTGAAAAATACGATACCTATACACATTATAGTTAGATTATAACTTTGGTATCAAATTAGTGAGAGATTAATTTTTACTTTCTCTTACTTATATATAGTAAGAAAGTATTGCCATCACAAATATATAAATGTCGGGATTTCAACGGAAATACAAGTTTTGTTGTCCCTTGAGTCTAAAAAAAATAGGCCCCGTAAAATTGTCTGTCTGTGTGTGGACAACTACGAAAAAAGTACAAGGCTGAAATTTTATATTTAAGTTAGGTATTCACGCCTCAAAGTTTGGTCCTCGAAGATCGGCCTATGGCTCCTAGTACTGTACTGATGTACTTTTTTTTTTTTTAATTTTTTTCGATTTTCTCAAAATTTGCTCTAACGATTTTGATTAAAATTCATAAATCACTCACTTTACTCTTAAGTTTTTTGTGTTTTTAATTACAATTTAATTCATTTACGTTTTTTATAACACAGATAATTGATTAATACACACAAACAAAAATAAAAGCTAAGTTAAATTGTGAACCGACTACCAAAGAGGCCCGACTCCAAAATCTGGAGTGACTGCACATAACACAACTTTTCTTACCTTAGGTAAAAGAAAGTTGTGTAATGTGCGTTCTTCACACCAGATTTTTTATTTTTTATTCCATTCATGTTTACAAATGTCAATTATTATTATTAATTCACCACAAATGGATGTAAACAAATTAACAACGCCAAACGTGACAAGAATATGTAATCATGCAGATCGCCCTCATCGTTTTTAATTATTCAAATTAACGATAAACTTTTAATAAAAATATTATTTGAAAAAGAAACGGATAAAAAGCGAGTCTCCTTATTTAAAATTCTCCACCTCCCCCTACCTCCGAACCTTTGACATCCTGAGTGACTTCCAAGCCTTTCCTGATTGTATTTCCGGACTAAGCGGAGTCTCGCAATAACAATTTATCAACGCACTCCTAACCCACTAATTATACACCTTAAGAGCATACGCGATATAAAAAGTGAACTTGAAAATAGAATTCTCATAAAATTCCATTCACAATACATTCATTTAAATCTAAATCCTCATTCTATTATACCACAATTTAAAGGCGGTTCAGCTTCCAGAACCATTCGTGGATTTTATTAAATCTTTGATGCTTCTGATTCGATTTCGCTAAAATATTTATTTTTGTCTTTCGGCATCCGAGCACATATGAACATTAATAATAAAGTATATACACTGTATACTCACGAAATCCAGATTCATTTAAATTAATTGCTTTGCGGCAATATCTATCCCCAAGAAAAATAGTAATAATTGCGAGATGTCGTGGACCCCTACCTTATCAATAGTTGCAGGATGGCGGCGATGCATCGGGCCTCCATCTGTCAGATGGAGATGAATGGCTTCTCGACGCAGCCTCTCAAATATGAGCGAAAGGGCGGCTGGTTCCTTACTAAGAAATGGGCCATCATCTTCGGCATGGGGGCGGTCCTTCTTGCTGCCATTGTAGGGGTTGTCGTCCACATCTGGCACGAGACAAATGACGTCAAGGTAAAAAAATAACTGAGGAGCGGTTTTGATTAACCCCTTGTTTGTAATTAATAAAAGCATTTTTGACTGAGTAGTTACTGCTTCTTTTACTTTAAATATAAATAATATATTTAATAGTAAAAGTGAATATATATATATATATATATATATATATATATATTGTCTCTTCGGCATCTAAGGCCATATATTAATTTACGATACAAAAACCCAGGCATATTTATTTACATCATTTGGTATCCAATTAATTTAAATAAATTTTAATCGGCTGCCTGGGATTCAAACCCACACCCCTTGGCTTTTAAAAAATTGAATATGCAAAATTATTAATGGGAGTTTTGTTCCTTAATTATAGGATGATCAAAGGGAATTTTAATTAAAATGAATTTATACGATAGAAAGAAGGTTGATGAATATTTGATATAAAGGACGGTTCAAGGCAGCCGAATGACAAAAGCGAAGATTTTTTTAAAATTTTGCATTAATATGTAGAGGTGTCGACGATTTGATCATCTCTTTCGGTCTTCTTGACGACAATTCTGTGCCTATCAAATATCAAATTTTACAGAAAACTTTATTTTGGCGCTTTAACGCCTTCGTCTGCAAAATTAAAGAATTTTAATGTTAACAATGAATAATACAATAGATTCATAGTGTTTATATCTTGCTAATATTAAAAATTTTTGAATAGCTCTTCATGCGCACCAAAAATTAAGTTTTCTGTGAAATGATGAAATTCATGCTGGTCCAAGGAACAACGTCAGCATTTTAAGAATTAAACATTTCCTTTTAAGGATGTCCCAAAAGTCGGTTTATCGATTTGCAAATAAAATAACAAACATCAAAAATGTGAAAAATCAAGTGTTATTATAAAAATATGAACAAACATGATTTAACAGCGTGAGCACAGTCAAGAAATAAAATATCTATATTATTTAAGAAAATAGCAAATAAAAAAAACCAGGATATTGCAACATTGTAGCAAAACTATATTAGTAAACTGACTTTTGGGCCACCCTGTAGCTAAGTGGATTAAAGTAGAGAAATCAGCAAAAAATTATCATTGTTGGTCTGCTCTGTAAAAGATGTTTAAGATATCGCTCTGCTGCGCTGTCTTCCTCTGTAGACATAAAATAAATTAATCCTGGCTTTCATATAAAATTTTCAAAATTAATAATTGTTAAAATGTTTTGACACGGATAGTATACCCTGGATTAGTTTCTAGAAAAGTCATTTGTTCAAGTAACATGAATATATATTTTTTTTTTTTATTTTTTTATTTTTTTTTTTTTTTGATCAATTAAACGCAAATCAAGATTTTATTTCCCCAAGGTTATATATATATTTGTAATAGTATTATCTTTATACTTGAGTAATTTCTAATAACGTCAATTAACCGATCTTACATATGTATGCATAACAATAAAAATGTCAAAATGTCTTAAATGATCTAACTTCTATGATTGCTCAAATATTAATAGAGATATATGTAAAAATTTTATTTCACAACTGCTTATTTTGTTCAAATAAAAAAAAGTAATTTTAACATTAAAAGAGAACTATAAAATAAAAAAGAAATATAAAAAAAGCTTTCATTTACAAATACACTAAAAAGAGGAAAAATAAAATTGTTCAAAATATTTAGAATAAAAGCGTGGGTTGCTAATTGTTTATTTAATTATCTATAAGTAATATTTTTTAATCTCACTCTCGCTCCATGCTTTTATTTTAATAATTTAATAATATATTCAAAGATTTAATGGAAAAAATTATTTTTCCCTTTCTCCCGCATTTTTAAATAAAAGCGTTTTTTTAACAACTGGCCAATAGAGGTGCTGCAATCGATCGGAATCCAATTCTTTTTCTAAATTTCATTGTCATTAGAAGGGAGTTTATATAAAATTTCAGATCTCTAACTCACCGTGAAATGTTTTACAAATTGACCACAATAAAATACAATATACTTCAGATAAATGATAGGCAAAGCAAATTAAATAAACGCCTTTAAAAGCGTGAATAATATGAAAAGAAATCTCCAAATATTTCTTGGATTAATTTTGAAAATTCAACCCCCCCCCCCCCCTCTTCCTAATATCTTGGTATTTCATGTTATAGACGGTTGTAATTGACAAGCAGCCGCCCTTGGAGATAGCAAAGGAGATATATCACACCTGGGATACTGGAGAACGTCTTGCGCCGTTGCCATTCTCTCTTGACCCCCTGGAATATTCGGTGGTTCTCTCCTTGGACAACGTTTCGGAGACCGGCACAATCGAGGGGTTTGTAGCTATCCGGTTGGAATGTAGTGTGCCAACAAATAATGTTTCGGTGCACATCGCTCAGCAAGGCATGCAGATCATCCAACAAAAACTGGCCATCATTCAAGAGGTTGTATAATTCTCATGTTTTCCATATTAATTCTTAGAATAAAAGGACACAAGGTCTAATCCGTATTTAGGCCAAAGTCGTTTGATTATATAATAAAATATAAAAAAAAAATGTTTGATGAGTAAGAGACATGACAGTGGCATTTTAATTTCATCTTAATTCAAAAGATGCTGAGTGGGAAGTTTACGAGTTTTGAAATTTATAAAATTTGAGGGCCTACTTATAAAAATAAAAAAAATCACATCACTTTTTACTATCGATACTTAAGATTTGTAATCAAAAATTTTATCTCAAGATTTTTATTGTTGTTGACGTTTTGGACCTCTCTGAGTCCGTAAATGTCATTTTTCGAATTTTTTATGTATGTCTGTGTGTTTGTTAACACGATAACTCGATTACGCTTTAATGTAGATCAACCAAATTTTAGATATGTGCATGACACCAAAATCGTAGATCTCTTTTATCTTTTGGACTACTTCCGATAACCGGAAGTGGCACTTTACCTGAAGCATTTTTCTAAAAATCGTGATAATACTTTTTATACGAGAAAGTCGAGGGAGGTTTTGGCCAAGACTTTAGTCCTAACGGCTCAGATTACTAACTAAAAATTTCTGATTATGAAAATTTTGTTTTTTGTTTAAATTTAATAAAAAAACCCTTCATGTAAAAAATATTGATTCATTCTATTTTATCCCTGTATATACAATCAAATATATTCCTTTGGGTAGTAGTTGTCTACATTTTCTTTCAAAGACTAACTATAAATAGCTAATCACGTCCATTTACATTTTATGGATAGGATAATACTTAAAAAATGAAGTAGTGTAAGATTTTGGCTTCACTGAGTATATACTAAGCTTTTCCTCCCCCTTTCCTAAGACTCAAAAATCATCAGAATTTTAAGGTGTCTCTAATAAGAGTATTAATTAAAATTGGGTTACTTTTCCAAAATTTTAAGACATGGCGCAAATTAAAGCTTGATGAAAGAACACAATCAATTTGGAGTTTGTTGTTTCACGGCATCTGATGCAATGTGGTTCGATCAGTGTTTCTTAATTGAGTAAAATACCAGTAAATTTGAGAATGGGGTGTTTCGCTCTTTCAGTTTCTATACGAAAAATAAAAAATAAATAAAAGAAATTTTTTGACATTAAAGAAGGTTTATTTTTAGTGATTAATAATACAATAAATTATATCAAATAATAGTGTTTCGGCCGTCTTCAAGTCTTCACTTTGACGAGTAAACACGTAGCGAGTGATGGCTGCAGAAATAGTGGCCGAAACGTTGTATTATTGTATATTAATTATCTTTTTTTTATATTATTAATTATTAAAAATAAACCACCCCTTGTGTCGAAAAATGTCCTTTATTTAATATATAATTACAATAATTATGAAAGTCAAAATTAAATAAAAAAATGTTTCATAGAACATTAGAAAGAGGCAAATATACTGCAACGAAAATTATGTGAAACATTACTATAATTAGTGAGATGGAAACGTTGCAAAAATGAATAAAATTTTACGGATTGACTTGCGTTGTGTTAAATTAAATTGTTGTGAAACAGATTATGTTACTAGAGTATTTAGTGCCTCAATTTGATACTAGATTGCTCTGCTTCGTTAGAGGTTGTGTTAAAAATTAATTAATTAAATTAAAAGTATGAACATGTTTAATTATACCTCTTGATGACAGTTGGAGTAAATAATACTACAGATCTCTTGGAGGAAACCTTTCGTGGCCTCCAGGGGAGTGAGTTAAATTTAAAAATGTATTGTTTCTTCCCATATTTGTCGATATACTTCTCTAACTTCAGAAAAAAATTATTGTTCATTATTAAAGAGGACTCATATTTCATCTTTGATTCAATTAATCATTTGTTTACGTGAAATGAGGCAAAGAGGCTTTCTAACGCAATTTAGAAATAGATATAGCTATAAGCATTTACAATAGCATTATCATAATTATATTCAATAAAATTTCACAAATACTCTTATTTGCGTTATGCTAGAGGAATCATTTCAGATACGTCTTTCCTCCGAACATGGAGGATAAAAGTAAGATTTGAATTTTGAGAAAAAAAGTTACTACTTTGCAATGTCAGAGATTGTAAACGAAAAGAAAAAAATGTTTCAAATACGAGGGAAAAAATTCTGTATCCAAAAATATATAAATGTTTTTTATTAAAATGAGCGAGCTGACAACGGCCGAAAACAGAAAATTAAATAAAAAACATTTGCTTATTATTCATGTTTCGGGCGCTCCTTGCATCCCTTCTGCAGGACTGATAAGTTGTCAAATTACAGATGTAATATTTTAAAAAATTACTTCCCACCACAGAGAACTATGAGGAGAGGGAGTTGACAACCCGCCCTTTTGAAGAGACCTAATGAAGGATTCTCTCTCAAAGTGCCCTCTTCGTAAGGGACCCCGTGCTGAGAGTCCCTATTTAAACTAGGGCATCCTCCCTAGCAAGGCTATGTTGGATGAAAGATACCGAGTGGAATTAGAATGAGGAATAGGTTGCTAGCTAGAAATGTATACAGGAGGAGGAATTAGAGATAGGAATTAAAGTAAGTTACGGGATTTCCTATAGATGGCTAAGGTAAGAGGTCAGGTGGGTGTGAGGTATGTGTTTCTGTGCATGAAATCATCTCGGGTAAATAAAACAAGATCCCGGTAGATATGTTTATACAGTCCAAATGAAATAAAAATAAAAAAAAAAATGAGGGTTGTTTTGTGTTAATTAAAATTATTTTTTTAATAAAAAATTTGCAATTCATTTTTATATTTGCCATACAAAATATTTATTTGACTTCTAAAAAACCCAACTCAAAAAACGCAAAAAGTTTGTCTTGCAGTGTGGTCCTGAAAGTTTGCAGACCTCTGCTTTAGAATATTATCCCAGTACATGAACTTTGTTTGTCAACATCAATAGTAGATGAATTTAAGGTTCTAATCCGAAATGAATTTTTTACAATACAAAAAGTCATATTTTTGTTTGAAATTGCCTCATAGAGGAACAAAAAAAAATGGTTCGTTCGTGACTTATCTTAATAGTATGAGAGCTCTATCGCTCCGAAGGAATTGCCTCTTTAGTCACACCTTTGTTACCTCGTTGTAGCGATAGGCAAAGCACATGCCTGTATGTATTGCTGATAATAAATTTTTAAGTCAGCCTTCACTGATAATAAGGTTTATATAATTATTGTGTAAATATGTTTTGTTTTAATTTAAGAAAAAAAAAAAAAAAAACTTTTGGCAATTGCCAGATGATTTTTTTAAACTTCGCTTGATTAAAATTTAACAAAGTTTTTAATTTGAATTTATATCTCTGATCTTTTTATAAGAATGCGTGTCGGATAAGTAAAATTAATGAATATTTATTAAAGTAGATTTTAATATAGGAGTGAGATAAAGTGAAATTTACGAAATGCCTGGTTGATTTAGGTCACTGAAAACGACACGGCAGTCCTCAACATTTCCTGGGCCTGGGAGGATTATGAGGGGCAGATGCTGCATCTGGCGGTAGCGGGGCCAGGGCTCAAAGCAGAGCACACCTACATGGTAGAGATTTACTATAATCTCAATATCTCGAGTGTGCCCTTGGAAGGATTCTTTCAGCTCGATCACAGGTAATTGGGAAATTTTATTCTTCCAAAAAGGAATAATTAGATATAAAAAAAATTGCATTCCTTCTACCTGAAAGAGAAGCATTAAGGACGTAACTATCTATTAGGGTAGTGGCCAAATAAAAAAATAGGCAACGAAGTTGCAACACTTTCCCGCACTTTTTATCCATTGCTAATCATTACATCTTAGTAAATTAGGTCCACACACAACGCCTATTGGATTCCGAGAAAGTTGGTGAACTTGAAAAAAAGTGGGTACAAATAGTTCTCTAAACTTCAGGAGTTTTTAGTAGTTTATTTTTGGAAAACGGACCCTTAATATAGATCATTTGAAGGAGAATTTTCTACTCTGCATTCGAGGAAATATCTAAGAAGTTGCGACGATTGGGGCGGAAGAGAGAAGAGAAGTGAGTCTTATCCATTTTTAAAAGTGAATATTAATCGAGTTCGCAAAAAAAAAAAAAAAAAATAGGATGGCCCGAGCTGAAAAAGCTAAAAATAAAAAATATTTAAAAAAAGATATAATAAAATGCATTAATTAAATAAAAAAGGAAAAATTAAAGTAAAATTCAGCTGAAAAATGGCAGATAAAAAATCAAACAAGAAAGGTGCCAAACAGAAGAAAAATCGCAACCATCCTTAGACAAATATGTGGATGTGCAAAGCCCTTTTCGATCAAGTGAAGCGGTGCAAAGAACACCACCCGAGCAAAGAAGACTGATTCGCAGGATAATAACTTAAATATCACAAATATGTTCCAGCAACTTGAAATGAAATTGACCCGAAGGTAGGAACAGAATACAAAAACTATGGATATGGGAGAAATGAGGAAGGGATTAAATCTTTGTAAATATAGATTACTTATGCTGGAGAAGAATGAAAAGAGAAGTAATTTTATTATTCAGGAAGTGAAAGAAAATAGGGAAGAGGAAGAGGAAGATACCCTGGATAAAGTCAACGATATATGCAAAAAGAAATTGGGAATGAAAGATTTTAAAGCAAAACAAGTACAAAGAAGGGATAAGACTAGACCATTTTAATGGTATGTGAGAGTCAAGAAATGAAGAATGGAATATTCAGAGTCAAAAACAAATTAAGACAACTAGAAAATGAGAAAATTTTTATTGATAATGTTTTGACAAACGAAGAAAGGGATTATAGGAAGAAAAGATATGAATTGGTATATAAATCAAGAAATAATAATAAGAATGCAAAAATTTATGGAAATAAAATAATAATAGATGGGAGACCCTACAAATTTATAGCGGGTCTGAAGAAAGAAGATGATATCTCGAATAACCCAAAGTCTAGAGCGATAAAAAACGATTAAGAGAAGAGAATAAGAAAGAAGTCCCAACTAGAGATAGAATGAATAGAAAATAAAAATATTAGGGTGGAATATAGCTGGGGCACTAAATAAAACAAATGAATTTTGGGAGTTTTTTTTTAAATTACGGCAATTATTTTATTGGGAACGTGGCAACAAGAAAGTAGGAAATGCGTGATTAAGAGGAAAATATAGAAGAATGGAAAAGAAGAATATGGGCTCGGGCAAGAGGCGCAACATCTATGCAAACCAAGAGAGAAATTTGGGAAAATCTGGGAAAGAAACGAAGAAGGGAAGAGGTGAAAATCGAAGTAATAGAGCAGCTAAGGAAGCAAGAAGAGAAGAAAAAGAAGAAAGAGAAGGAAGCGGGAAGTAAAATAAAATAAAGGCTAAGTAGAGTACATATAATGAATTTGTTTTTGTTTTATTTTGTAAATGTAAACGCAAAATATGTTAGCCTAAAGACCAAAAAGGTCAAAGGCAAAAATTTTTGGAATCAATAAATAATATTAATAATAATAATACGTATATTAAGATTTTTTTGCATTTTTGAAGTGCTTTTAACGTGAAATGTAAAGATATTTGTAAAAATTGGTTTCTTTTTATTGAGGGAAGAAGTCAAAAGAAGAAAATTAACAGGAACTTTTCTCTCGAGTAAAAGACGTGTTCATCATCTGAACACTAATTATCAGAAAGACAAGTATACTCTGAATAATTTTTCAGTTTTTCTTTATAACTGAGGTTTTGAGAATTGGGGCCCTGATAGTGAACACGACCTGTTCTCGAAACCCTTCAGCAACGAAAGAGAAAGTTATTTTTAATTTTGCCGCTGCTTCTTTCATTATTTTAATTAATAACACACACAAATAAAATTTGTTACAAAAGTGGAGGAGGGAAAGACAAAAGATGATGAAAGATTGGGAAAGTGGATGGTCGCTGGTTCAAGTCTGGGAGGTCCCAAACATACCCAGTCAAAATAAGCATCTCATACTATTTAATCCATTTTATTTCATCTCTCTCTGTTTTTAAATTCAGTCAAAATAATCATACTCCGGATATCATTAGCGATGGCTAAAAAGTAAGGAAAAGTGTTGAAACTTCGCTTTTGACCATTTTTTAAAACTCTTCACTTATATAGCCAGTAGCGAAATTTATGATTGAGGGGGGGGGGGTGTTTAAGTCTTGCATAATCTCCACTGCGTCCCCTTTCCCTTTTTTAATTTTTTTAATCGATTAAAATACTTTATTTATTTAATTTCCCAATAGAATCTATGTCCAGGTCTCATTGGTTTATACGCCCTCTAGCCCCTGTGTTGGCTGGCTTAGTGGCCCAACAAAAACAAGAGGCCGAGTACACGAAAATACTTGTGTAACGTAATGATTTTAAAATTTTGAAGGACAATTTATAGCTTGTTGCAATGGCCTGGCTTCTTCTTTCTAGAAAATTATTATTATTTTAAAAGAGTTATTTAATCAAGCGATCCTGGATAACATTTACGTAAGAATATTGGTGTGCGAAATCGAGGTTCCGTCTGATTCCCTTGAGATATAAATAAAATAGCGAATCCCAAGTGGTGATTTGTTTCCTGCCCCTGTTCCAGGAGTATCCATCAATTTCAACACGATCATCTTTTTGAATTTAAAACCTGCATTAATAAAATAATACTTGGCATGTTCTTTTTTTCTTTTTTTTTTAGTGGGGCAACAATGATTTATGCCGGATCCAGTGGTGCAAGACAAATTTTCCCATGTTTTGACCAGAGTGAAATTTTAACACCGATCCAATTTACAATTATCGGCTTGAATTCCACAACATTGCCAGTGGCAGGAAATATTTGGCAGCAAATGGACACGTGAGTTAATTAACAAAGAAATGTTCTCTCTCTCTCTCTCTCTCTCTTAGTGAGAAGAACATATATTTAATTAACTTTTAGGAGAGAGAGAGAGAGAGATAGAAAAAAAATCAAACACTTTGAATGGATGACTAATTTAATCCTTTTTTTTTTTTATCTGAGCAAGGTTAAATACGAATATTCCAATTGGTTATTTTTTATTGAAATACCTGAAGGACAGGGTATTATTAATAACTGTATCGGAATCGCCACTTATGGCTTCACACTTTGATATGGTTCATTCCCAAAGGGGGTTTCGAGGACGTTTAAATAGAGAAAATAAATGAAATTTGTTCATCTATTCAAACGTTTGTTTTATGCATTCGATGTAAATGTTAAAACTTCTCCTCACTTGAAATAATTTGATACCAATTAGTTTAAATATATATGGGTGGATAAGTGCTATCTACAATTTTTTCGTGTCAAAAGACAAAGAATATAGATAAATAATTGATTTTGCTTCATCCTTCAAGGCCTCCTCTGTAATTGATTGATAAAATTAATAAAAATTAATTCGCAAATTTAAGAAAATAAATAGATGAGAAAAGAAGATTGTGTATAAAGAAAAAGTTAATTTATTAATCCTTTGTTTGGTAATGAGTCAAGTCTTTTGAAATGAGTTTTTCATGGCCATCTATTTTTAAACTAGAAATATTTTTTAATTTGTGATATCCATAACTAATTAATAGTTATTTCTGATGATTAAGACCTAGGTATTTTTAAAACGTTCCTTCCAGAGAAATACTAGAGCTCCTTTCAGAAATAACGAAATTTTTACTTTTTCAAAAAAAATCTCTTCTATTTCCTTTAAAAAAATTATTAATTAATTAATTAATTATTAACTGGGGCAGACCACGCCTTCAGCCTTCCACTCTCCGTTTCTTTACAAAAAACATTGTTAGAAAATTAAAAGAATGTGGTCTTTGCACCTCAGAGGGTAGAAATATTGAAAGAGTTTAAATGAATGCAGTTCAATGAAAATTTATTTATCAATTGGAATAAAGTCCTCCTGGGGATGCTGAAACGATGCAAGGGGCGTTCTATAAAAAATCAAAGTCAAAAATATAATATTACTGCATCAAGTTCATTCTTAAATTTTTAATTATATTCAATAACCAAAAAAAAAAATTCTATTTTGTTGTTTTTAATCTTTGGTGATTTGCTAATCGTATGTTAAATATGCTATTCTACTTTAATTTTATTAAATAATTTGGTTACTTCATGCTCCAAGGGTCTTATTTGAAACTATGGTATAAGAATAATTGTATCCTAAATAATATATATATGTATATATAAGAGAGATACGATTACAATTCCACGTATACAAGAAAGTAAAAAAGTGAGAATTTCCTTATTCTTAGTGATGAAGGTCAAATAAAATGCTAATTCTTTAGAAGATGTAAATTTTTTAGCAGGTGATTATTATCTAATATTTCGGAGAGTAACAATTTATCGAGGAGCTCACATTAACAATGTCACATCTATAGATAGAAGAGAGAGGAAGGCATTCTTGTCTGAAATAAGATTTTTTCTCTCCTTCTATGATCAATATGTGGCATTATTAGCCCACTGCTGGAGGAGAGTCGTTACCAAGAAACGAAATATCATCTGCTAATAAATCTACTTCTTCCATCAGCATTTTTATTTAACTTTGAATGAATATTAGACATTTCGCACCTTCATATTTAGTTATAATACTTATTGAAAAACAATTTTTTGAAGGAAGATTAAAAATGAAGCAAGAGACGGCGGAAGCATTTTTACGTTTTTACTTATAAGAGTTAGGATAAACGAAATACGCATTGGTGGATTTAAATCCTAAGAGTTAAGATTAAAAATATTTTGCCAAATTTTATTTTGTCCTTTTCAATTGTTGTTTTACTTGTTTATGCCCCAAACAGTCTCAAAGTGCTGTCTTACCTTTTTTAAAGAGGACAAGCGCGTCTAGGGAGCCATGGTCGTTGCCACCTCTTCTACTCCTTAAATCCGCTTGTGAAACAAACAAAAAATTATCCAAAATGAAAGTTAAATAAAATTATTGTAAATAGAAAAGGTGCACTTTAAATTTTTTTTTCTAAACTTAATAGGAGCTTCTACTTCGCGGATTAGAAAAAATAAAGAAGAAATTATTATTTTAGTACTCGAAGGCGTCCTCTTTCCTTCTCTTTTTCATGTTTGCGGTGGAGAGAAAGTCGAGGAGAAGCCCCTCCCGATTTTTATTTTGCTCCCTAAGTTCATGTAAAACAATATTATATTATTTTCAAAATAATAAATCTGCCCATTCATAGGAATTGGAATAAATTTTTCGATTTGATTGCGAAAAAAATTTCCTCTGGATTCTTTGCTGAAGTTATTTTCCTATGGCCTCCAAATCTAAAAAATAAAATTTTAGGAAAAAACCTGAAAATGCAATTTTGATGAAAATTTTTTAATGCCAAAACAACTCACATTAAAACACATAAATTTCTCAGATCACAAATATTACGCCGGACGCTAGTTAGCTACGTCCTTGTCTGTATTATGTATTCTTAATACCATTTCCAAAAAAAAAAATATCATTTTTAAAAATTATTAAGAATTCCAGAAGAATGACTGAGGAGTTAAAATAATTTGGGAAATTTTATGATTGACTGCATCAGATCATTTTATCCTTTATATAAGTTCTATTGTTTTTATTCAAGGACCTTCCTTATTATTTTCTGTTAAAATCATCAATTCAAAAGTCTAAAATATAAGTTAATGTTTGTGAGAGTAAATAATAAACTGAAGCGACCACCAGAACTGACTAAAGGCCCGTATTCAGTAATCCTTAAGAAATCTTAATTTAAGGGGAAATTTACTCTTCTTTTATTCATGGAATTTTACTTTACTATTTAATTAAGAAAACTAAAGAGAATTGTTGAAAAAAATTTTAATTTTAGAAATTCTATATAAAAAAAAAAAAAAAAAAAAACAGTAGATTTCCTTTAATTTATATTTTTCGGTTTAAGGGTGAAAAGAAAGTGCAGGACCCTTTGTTATAATAAAAATGATTTTATTTCACCCTTAGCAATATCATGTTTCTTCAGGTCTCTCAGGAGTTAGAAATCAATAATACACAAAAAATTGCCTTTTAAGCTCCATTACAAAAGCTCATATGTAAAGTATAATAATATGTATATAATAGAATAAGGTGCTGCACTTTCTTTTTTATTCTCAAACAATTAATTCCAACCTTCGATTCCCCCTACTTAAATCATTTATTTGTTTCCTAAGAGCGTTTCTGACTGAGAGACGAAGATTTCTATTTGATCAACTTTTGTTAGAGATTCCTATTCAGTTTACTAGGAAAGACAAAATTTGTATGGTAACAATACCTCTTTTATTCTAAAAGACTGAGGGTAAAAAGTTAAAAATTATTTTGATTCTTGATTTCCACTTTTGCCTTATTTTAATAGAAATGGCACAAACGAGGTCTCGTGGCGATCGAAACGAGAGATCGATCTCTCGTACATTTCGTTCGCCCTTCTCGATGAGACCTTATTCCATACAGCGCCAACGACTGACAATTCAGACCAAATAATAACTCGACGAATTGAAGCTACTCAGCAATTATTGGAAGCAATTGCTGGCGTGAAGCAGAGACTCAACGAGTACTTGGGTTTGACCGAGACCTCGGCCTCGGCAGTACTTCTACCGGATGTCCTTCCGTCTGCCGCCTCCTCCGCTTCCCTGGCCTTACTTGCTGAGAATGCGGTTCTCGATGAGGAAGCCAGACCACCTGAGGGTCTGGAGGTAATTACCCAAGCCGCTTGCGTAACCGGCTCGTCTCTTTTATTTACTAATATTTATATGCGAGAGGACGTTAGACTTTGCTATCGCAGGGCAAATATTTAAATTGTAAACGCTCCAAATTAAGATATTTTAGTAAGACTAGAAGAAAAATTATTATAAAAAATAAACATTGATTAACTCAAGTGAAGTTTATTTGGATGCATTGAATATTTCCTAACCTTTAAGAGCCATGGATACTTAATTTAATTTTTATGTTTATTCTATTGGGTTGGCCAAAAAGTCCGTTCGGTTTTTGTCGTCACGAAACCTCAAGCAGTCTAATATGTAGCTAACTTCAGTCCGTCCCTTGCGTGCGCTCTCGTTAGAATACTAGACACTTCAACGGACTGAAGTTAGCTACATATTAGACTACTTGAAGTTTCGTGATGACAAAAACCGAACGGACTTTTTGCCCAACCCAAGATAAAAGGGCAAATAAAAGCGAAAAGACAAAAATATCTCTGGCCGATCCTAGAGCGGTGTAATAAATTTATTTAAGAGAATAAAATATGTTTTTTCTGTAATAGATTGAGAGAGCAATCACTCCAGTTGTGATTCGACAGAGCTTTGGATTTACGCCACGAAATGAATCGTATTTATTGGAATGCCTGGTTACACTCTTACAATACAAGGTATACATGTTTGCTGTTTTCGTTCAGTTTTATTTTCTATATTTATAAAAGTAATTCGGGGGTGGTTGTTGTGTGCCAAGATTGAACAGATGCGAACAGGACGCAATTACCTGATTGGGACGGCACTTCAACCAGCGCTAAGTAATGCAGAACATCGATTCATTAGCAGCATCCGAGACCCCATTAACTCGCCTGTACCTGTTATCAGTTCTGACATCGTCACCATCCCCAAAGGTTCTCTAAATAAATAAATAGAATCCTAAACCTAGCATTATATAATGTCATAAATACTTTGTTTTTTTCTGAAAAGTTAGTTAAAAAAATTCCTATCATAAATTAGTTCATACTGAATAGAAATAAAATAAATTGAAAGAATATATTTCTAAGTAAAAATTTTAGTGTCAAAATCAAACAGATTCCCTAACCTGGTATGCTTATATTAATTTAATTTATAAATGATATTCCAGGAGCGGCAGTTCTCCATATGATAAATCAGAGCATGCCAGATGTTTTTCTCCAGGCTCTACAGATGAGTCTGTAAGTACTAGCTTGCAATATTTAATTTGGATGCTGAAAATTAAATGATGTAAATTTGTAAATTTTGATTTTAGAGTTGATTCAGAAGAATTCAATCCGACAGCATTTTGGGAGGAGCTTGATAACAGCACCGCCACTTTTTTCCCTGAGAATCTGACCCTTTCGAAAATGCTAATAAGTTGGAGTGAACAGAGAGGATTCCCAGTCATCAATATCACCAGAAATCAATTAGATGGAAGTGTCTTTGTTTCACAAGTAAGCAATAACAAAGGATTATTTCATAGTTTGTTAAATAAGTCTATTTTATAAGCAAAGAGCGGATTTATTTGCATTTAGAAGATAATATGAATAAATTAATAATAAATGCTTAGGCAGGGATTGGACAAAATCTTGAGTCATTCAGAAGAGAATTTGTCCTCCTCTTTAATCCTTTAATTGAACTCTCAATCCCGTTTGGATATATAGAAGATAGCCTAAATCCTCCTCCAAATATACACTTTGCCCTTGGCCTCTTATGCAGATCAAGAGAGTGGGAGACCATCTAATCTCCAAGGACACGGGGGAACGGATTTTTTTAAAATACTTTAACAAATCTATTATGTAGTAAAGATATATGTTAAAAAAAAGCAAAATATAATTAAATAATTTGGAAGAAAGGCCGTAAGATGTAGGGAAATAAGAAAACAAAGACTTTTCGGCCCAAATAAATTATAAAAATTTTGGGAACTAAGCGTTCCATCATCGGAACAATTATTTTCCTTCCTCCAACAATCATCATAGATACATCAGTGTTGCGATGTCTTTTCAATATTCATTCTATGAGGGGCTCGAGATGAAGCTGGTATGGGAGCTGCGTTTTTGTTTATGGTAAACCGCCCCAAGATAAACAATGATGTATCCATGACTATTCCTGGAGGGAGGAAAATAATAATATTTGCGGTATTAATAAATTTAATTAACCCTCTAACGAGGAAAGATATTATCAGCAATTTGTCCTGATAATGGGTAAGGTTTAGTTCCAAAAACTTTGATAATCACTATTGTCTGAAAAGTCTTTTGTTTTCTTATTCAGCAAAATGTTAGGGAAGGGAATTTTGAAATGTTAAGAGAGATAAGATTTGTTTTTCAGATCACATATACATATCTTTGGAGTAATGAGACAAGAGAGGAACTTCCAGATTGGGTAATCCCTGTAAGAATGCGGGCCCAACATCCAATAATTTCCAATAATCCTGCAATTAAATGGTTAAGTGGAGAATATGACAACGTCACAATAGAGAACGTCACTAAACCCCATGATTACGGATGGATTGTCGCTGATCCTAAACTGACAGGTATCGGTATCAATAATTCAAGTATTAAGAAATGGTATTATAGGGACCTTTAATTTCAGGATTTTATTTAACCCTCTACGAAGAAAGTAATTATGACCGATTAAAAGGGTCAGTAGCAGCTCTTGGACCTGATGTCAGGTGTCGTTTGGCTAACGATGTTCTTCAATTGGCTTGGGCCAAGATGCTGAATTATAGCATAGCTTTGGATGTTGTCAAGTCAATGCTGAGACTCAGGCCTCATTATCTACCCTGGCTGTGCGCTCTGCCGGGATTAGAACGCCTGGCGATCATTCTCAGGCATCGTCCTGTTTACAATGCTTTTCAGGTAAATCTTTTTTAAAAAGAAAATCGATTGGAGACGAGGGAGATGATGATGAACTCTTCTCTCCCTTTGATGCTGGATATACACAATAGGTGATAAATGAGCTCCCAGAGAGCTCAAAAGGGCTTTTTAATATTTTAACATCGCTTTTCAAAAAAAAAAAAAAAAAAAAACTTTAAAAAGTAATACGTAAAAAGAAGTCAAAAATGTCAGTTTTACTTTATCATAAGAATAATGCTTAAAAGTGAAAATGAATATCATGAATTATTTACGGCCTTTTCAAGGGGCCTTTTTATATTCTTATTATTCTAATTCGGAGACATTTGTAAATAAAGAATAGTAATCATTCATTTACTCCTGTTTAATTTTCTAACTCGTTCTAATTATCAAATCATGGTTAAATATGATAAGAAGTTCTCCAACTTATAGATTTAAAACAGGATATTTTCAAATAAGAACTTAATTTTACTGCATTTTAACTTTTAGGGATGGAGAATAGGAAACATATTTTTGAAATTTAAAAATATGTCAATCACATTTTATACTTTTATATGGAATAACTTCTTTGTTTTGAAAATGTTAATGATGGTTTATGATGGTCGATTTATGACTTTTGTAGAGTCAGATGTTCCAAATCGCGCACTGTATAACATTTCAGTGTCCATAGAGGAAATCATTAATGGTCAAAAGTTAAAAATTGAGACAAGATATGGGAGCACATATATATAATGTGTATGTATTCTAGCAAGAGATCTAATAGAGATATTATGAAATATTGCTGCTAAGTCTAATCTTAGTTTTCACCTTTTGACCTAGCCTGAAGATGGCCTCTATTGAGTCCGAAATGTTTGCTCAATAAATATTTGTAAAGAAATAATCTTGGTTGGCTGGTCTGCTCTCTCAAATTCTTTGTATCCTAGCAAATCTACACCCATAACAAAAAGGCGAATTTGTGTTCATCTATAAAAAATCCCGTTATTAAAATTTCTCTGTTTTTATGGGATGGTAAATTTCACTTTATATTTGCATTTAAATATAATAATAATCTCTATTTTGTATGGTCCTTTGGGATAGACAAAATAAATACAAATATTGTATTGCAAATAATTTTTTCCGCGCATGTCGTTATTTCTTGAGTAATACTTTCCAAGAATAAATTTATAAGAGCTCAAGAATAAAATTTTCTACATTCTAATAGTATAAGGATTAACCATCTATGAGAGCTGGCTATTAAATAATTCAAAGTCCAATTTTCCATCACTTTGTTCCCAAGCTTAGTTGGATTAATCATGGTCACAATAATAAATCATCAACATGCTCTGCGTTTATAATTATACATTGAAATTTATAATGCACGCTGGAATAAATATTAAATATAAATTAAAATAAATAAATTATTATGGTAATTGTAAAAATTGTTAATTAAGAAACAGAGCGTTGAAATTTCAAATAAAAAATATGGTGTGAATAAACGCACATCTCACATTTCTCTTACTTAAGAGTAGAAAAGCAAAATGATGTGCTATCAGACCAGATTTTTTTCCCTCGGGCCCCCTAAGTGAACACTCTGTAATTAATTTCTTAATAGAACAATCTAGAGCCAATTTAATTAATTAGAGGAGTTTAAGAGGAAATAAACACAAAAACGTACAAGAGTAATGTGAGAGCCCCAAATAATTTTGGGAGGATAATGGTTAATACATTTCAAAGATAAACCAATACATAATTGTTTTATGAATTTTAATCAAAATCATTTGAACGAATTTTGAGAAAATTAAAAATAAACTAAAAAATTATATCAATAAAGTACTAGTATCTGTTGGCCGATTCTATTCAAAACCTTCGAGGTGCAAGCGATGAGGGTAACTAGCTTAAATATAAAATTTTAGCTTCGAAAGTTTTTTCGTTTTTGAGGAATCTTGGCCACACTCACACAGATAATTTTGCGAGACCCATAGACTTAAAGAATCTCAAAATGAGTATTTCCGTTGAAATCTCGACATCGATTTTTTGCGACCTCAATACTTTCTCACTAGAGATAATATATTACATATATAGGTAAGAGAAAGTAAAAATGTAGATAAAAAAAAATTGATTTTAATTTTTCATATATAAGAAGAAAATAAGCAAACAAGCTTTAGTTTGAAATGTCTAGGAAGATAATAACTACCAAACACTGATTTATTTTTTGGCATAATTGAATCCCTCGCTTATAACGAGCAATCGATATAAATGAGTTTGACTGAATTTGTAATGATTAGAGGTAGAGACAAAAAAAGTCCGTTTCGATTATTTTACTTATAACTTTTGTTTTTCTCTTTAATGCAGGATATGATAATAGAAATGATGAGCCCAGTATTCAATGAACAAGTATTAGAGATGGATCCAAGAGCTCTCTATGACTCCAACCCTGACGAGACTGCACAGCTTAAAAGACTAAGCGTCAAACTCTTGTGTAAAATGGAGGATGGCAACTGTCTGAAATGGGCCCGAACCCACTACGCTGACTGGATCAATCACAATAAGAGGTAAGACAACCTGTCACACGGTACAGAGGTAGAGGTTCGCTTCCCGTCCTGAGCGGCAAAAATTGATTTATGTTATATTGGCTACCTCTTAATATAGAATAAATAAATAAGGACAAAAGAGATTTGGTGACTGTGTGAAACAGTTATTCTTGGGAGACGGCAGATTGAGCTAAAATAAAAGCCATAATATGTCGATCTCGGAGACGTTTCGAGACAAATTTATTATCTCATCCTCAGTTCAAAAAATTGATTGTTAGCATAAAGTTACTTTAGTAAATTTGTCTCGA
>JAAAKE020040558.1:0-22599 GCA_010014785.2 Anisolabis maritima
TATACGAGCTATTTAGTATTTTCTCTCGTTTTTATGCTTTTCCTCTTGTTCCATCACAAAAACGTTGCCTTGTGATATCCCTTCAATTTCACTTGAGGGTTGAGTGTTTTTTGGGGGGGTATGTCCGAAGGGCGGAAATTACCCTCTAGCCTATAGACACTCTCGTTTATGCCTTCACTTCTCTCAAGGGGAAGAGGGGGAGAAATTCGCTTGGAAACTTTGACCTCGCGAATTTTCACCACGTGTTTCTTTCTAAATGCCTACGATTAAGCTTTCGCTAAAGATTCCTTATCCCCTATCCCCTTTTCAAGATCAACTAAGTATATGCATTTACAATTACTCGGATAATTAGTTAAAAAAATTAATTATTCTTGACTTGTTTAAAAATAAAATAATAAATTTGAAATATCTTTTGTTCTTTTGTTCTCTTTAGAAAAAAATTGTTTCCTTAGTTTTATTAAGACTACGTACTTGAATAAAGATTTAATAATTTTAAGAAATTTTTTTATCTAATTAAAAAATAGACCATAATATTTAATAAAATATGGGCTAAATATTATTTTAAATATTATATTTTTTATTATTATTATTATTTTATTTCAAAGATTTCTTATAGACGATAAATATTTTAAAATGATAGATATCAATTTATATTTTTAAATTACACCTAAACCTGTTTTTACGAGATACGTTCGTTTCTAAAAATCACGCGTAAAAAAAACTAATGATTTTAATCATTATATAATTCGGAGATTTTAGAATTATCTTAAATGAAACAAGAATGTAATTCTCAAAATTTTCTCGAATTACCTATTTTTTTCCTAATTTAGGCTTTAGGTTGGTCGTATAAAAGTAAATAAAAATCTTAAATACAAATTTATTTTTAATATCCCATTTCGCGTGACTCTGAATTTGCATAAAAAGAACACTTAATGGACTTAGTAGTCAATAGTTGAACCCTCAAGACGAAGATTGAGCTACAGACTCTTGGATTATGAAACTACCAATACTAGAGACAAAAGTCAAAAAATAATCACTAATCTTTGGAGTATTTTGATCATTATTTTTATATATTTTATTGCAAATATTGAGAGAACCAAAAAAAAATTAAAAATAAATTAAATAAAAAGGGGATTAAAATTTATTTTTCCAAATATATTAGATATTGAAATATGATTATCTTCAATAATAACTTTATTATTTATTTCTTGATTGAGTTTACATTAACTTTCCCAAAAAGAGATGTTTGAATATGAATTCCAGAAAATGGTTAATTCTTTTAGCTAACCCTTTTCTTATAATAAATAATAGTTATAAATAAGCTTATATTTATGTTATTCTTCTATATATGGATCATTTGTTATATTGAAAAAATACAAGGGTTTGTTCTCCATCTTTGACGTTATTGAAGAAATTTAAATAGAGAGGGATAATGAGTATCTTCAAATATCGTTAATGTCTATAAGTAAAATAATAAGGTGATTTATTTGCCCATTTCATTACCTATTTTAAATTATGATTAATATTTCATTATTTTTGTTTTTACTGTGAAAGAATAGTAGAAAACTTTTTTTGAAAGCTAATAGTTCATAAAAGGAAGCATTAATAATAAAGCTTATTGTTTTAATTATTTAAATACAACTCCATTCCGAATTTCCTTTCTTTTAAAAGTGCACTTTGTTTTTGTTTGGGATTCATTAATGGAAGAGTAAAAAAAAAAATAATTGAATTTTTCCATGGCATTAGTTTTATAATTTGCAGAAAATTCGGATTTATTTAATGGAGTTAAAAAAAATGGTTATTAATTTTTTTTTTTTTTTTTGTGAAATGGTTTATTTTGATTAATTCTAACAAAAACCCATAATCCGATTCTCGGTGTGTTGATGTGAATGAACAATATAATAATTTTCAATATAAAGATATTTTCTCGTAAAAAAATGTGTTTAAAATTAAGGCGTTAAGAAGTGACTGGATTGATCTGAGAAGAATTAAAACTGGGAAATACAAAAGATTATGGCAAATTATGACACACATCTTAAATACCATTGACCTCTGTAGCTAAGAGTTACTTTATTTCGAATCTAACTTCTCCTCTTATATAATTTTTTTAAGACTTTACAGCGATATAGACTCCGTTAAACTCTGATCTAATGGATAGGATAGCTAGCTTGTTAATACTATTTATATTTCCACCCGCGACATTTCAAAATATCTATGCAAAAGAGGAAATATTATTTGAGGAGGGACTGTATTATCATCTGACTTTTTCTTGATAAAATTATTTTTGGTGAGGAGATAAGGGATCTTATGGAAAAAAGGAACAAACTACTGCTTGAATCCCCGATTGGGGGAACCCTTGTTTGTAGAAAGAGATTTTTAAAGGGATAGGCTCTTTAAAAAAAAAATAAAGTATTTTAAAAATAGTTATTCTCTCCTTTTTCAACAATGAGTCAAACATTTTTCTAATATATATAGTCCTTTTTTAATCTCTCTGGCATTTGAGACCATATAGACTTTAAACAATTACATACATATTTCAGTTACGATACGTATTATCCAGGCATATTTATTATTTGTAGCCAATTGATTTAAATAAATTGTCATCGAACCCATATCCCTTGGCTTTTAAGGTCATCAATATTGACAATGTCAATATCTTTAACCTCTCGGCCATGGGGTATATATATATTTTATGAATATTGTATTGTTTGTTTTAATTTTGGAATCATTGTTTTATTTAGATTAATTATAATAATTATATATGCACTTTTTGAATAATGTATTGTTATATTGTTCTTAAGAATTTATATATTATGTAAACAATATTCAACTGAAAAGCCTTAGCTAATAGTCGATAATAGATTTAAAAAATAAAATAGTTTTTAATCAATAATATATGAAATTTATATTCTTTTCATATTACATATAAAAGTTTTAAAATTCTTCATGGGCGGATGAAATAAATTAAAATAGAACTATTTTTCAAAGCAAATATTCTATTTTTACATATTCGTATCAATTTTAAACCTCTGCTCGTCGGGAAAAAGCAATAAACAAGTCAAGAAGAGACATCGAGCATAAATATCGTATCGGACCTAAATCCATTGTGTTATCTTGGCGCTGTTAACGACGTAACTTATCATGATCTAAATCCTGGTTGGTGTATTGGGTACGTAAATGGATCGACCGGCCAACATCACTATTTGCTTTTAAATTATGTTGTATTTTCTTTGTTCATCCAAGGTGATAAATGAACCCACGGGATTAAGGCCCTCCGCTCCTGCTTGTCTTATTTTAAAAGATACACTCATAAAATTTTATGTTTTATCATGTTGAATTAAGATGAAATGAAATAAAAATTTGATAATACGTTCAGTTGTCAGAGAGTTATTATGTAAAGTTCAGTCAAACAAATAGCAAGGAAAAATTTAACTCAAGAATTATATGTTCTTGACTTATAGTATAGTCATTTTGAAGAATCAAATCATTCTCATAGATGTCTGTCAATTCTTTGGATTGTACAATGAGTGCACTATTTATGTATGCACTAAATGCTTCAGCTTTGAGCATAGACAACCAATATACTTAGCTGTTAGAGAATAGCCTTAAAACTAACTCGCCTTCTTATATTCTATTAAAAAGATAATGGGATTTAAAAATTTTATTTATTTTAAATCTATATTTGTATGCGTTCTCTGGATGTAAACGTAAAAAGCATTCCATACGCTCTGACGTCACCAGACCACCTGAATTTATTCAGCAAGTTCTGCAGGAATAAATGGTTGAAAATTTTCATGACCACATAACCTCTAACATTTGGCCTTCTAACTCTCCAGACTTCAAATTGACTATTACAGTGAGAAGCGTTGATGATAGAGATCACACTCCCTTAACACCAAAGATTCTTTGAAGGTGACCATAATCAGAGTAATGTTCAATATGTACCTGATCATTTATTACAAGCATGAAGGCAATATTGATCTCATAGAGATGCAGTTATTGAAGCTGAAGGCTTTATTGAATAAAATCATAAAAAAGATAATTTATTTTTATCTACGGGAAAAATTTCAATAATAAAGTTATTATTTGTTATTATATTACGTACCCTGTACTATATTTGAATGGGTGCCTGGAAAAAGAATTGGTTAATTTTTCGGAAAATGTACTTTAATAATGTCACTCATTATTTTACGCATGCGCATAGTAGCCCGAAAAGAACAGATATGACCTTTGAGTGTTATCTCTGACTACTCGGCTGCTTTCCATTGAGAAAGTATAGCCGTTAGATAAAAATATTAAAAGAAATGGATGTGGTAAAAGTTGTTTATTACATTGGACTCTACATCTTAACTTAAAAGGACAGACTAACTGATGAAGAGATATTGAGAATATAATTGAACATTAGTCTGCAGAATAGCTTGCGTTTGGTTAGTTGGTTCGATCAATGCCTGGTAGCGAGCGATCGGTGAATTAATGGCCATCTCCGGCCTCTCTCGCCTTCAAAATGGTTCTCCTCCCGCCCCCCGGACTATTTCCGATGAACATATCCGGCTGTCAACCTAGCATGACCGAATTTCAATATTGATTTCTTTACGCCCTTTCACAAAATTCTTCCATTCTCGGTTTATTGGCTAAAATTGTATTTCGCCCTTCAAATATTTCCTGGTCTTTCCCTTTAAAGAAAGGCCTTGACCATGGTATACGAAATCAGGATGGCGTAAAATTTTCTTTATTAGAAACTTCCGATAGCATGGCTTGGGAAAAAAAATTTGTATTTCTGTGCTGGAAGATGGCCACCCAAATAACTTGCTATTAATTATCAATAAAAAATACAATATGTTACTAGACAAGGCAAGATCTTGCCTTTATATAGTTTTGTTTTCATTCATCCTAATATAAATATTTTCCTCGAATTACTATCAGTATCAAAAGCTTAATTTAAATAGACGGAGTCTGATAGCTTCAGATGCCGAAAAAGATATAAATATCAAAATAAGTATTGATTCAAAAGATTTAAAACTTTTTAGGGTTTTGATTAATTTTGCCATTTATCTAAAGCACTCCTAGATTGCAAATTTTGTAGAATAGTACTTAGATTTTATATAAATTCTAGAATATAATTCTAGAACTCCTTAAATGGAAGTGTAATACATTTTTGATACAAAATCTAATGATATTATAGTAAAATCTTATTACAAACAATAAATGGGTCCATTATATATTATTTTCAGCATCTGAGGCCATTTAGACTTTAACATTTCAATATATATTTATGATACAGTTAATTATTCGGGTCCAATATTTATTGCTGGTAATTAAGTTTTGTCTTTAAGTATCTTTAGGTTTTGGATAACAATTATGTTTCATTTCACTTTAAGGCGATATGAATTGCCAGAATGCAATTCAATTATAAATGAAAAAAATGGGAAGATCAATCTTAAGATATTTTAATCAATTTTACCGGAACAGAGCTTTCATCTATTAAAATTTATTGTTATAATTTATTAGAGTTGGTAATGCCCTCATAAATCATTTATTTGATAGTAGTCAAAAGTTCAAGAGAGAGAGAGGGAAAGAGATTTATCCAGTTGGAATCATTTAGTATCTATTTATCTGATCCGGGAACTGGAGTTTTCACACAGTAGTAGGATTTCGTTAGAAATGATGTCGGACAAGTTTACGGCATGCCACAGAGAAGAGCCGCAGATGTAACACTGTTATACTCTAACTCCAACCCTTGAAGGTGTCGAGTGTCGAGCCCCTGAGTATAAGCCCGGTTGTAAATTTCGTACCTAAGCCTTGCTACACATACCACCCCTCCCACACCAGGTGTAGTATAGCGCCTCATTAGAGAAACAGGAGCAATCCGAAGATCAATATCGGGCAATAAATGATAAACTTGCTTGGAAGGAGATTACTGCCTCTGAATGAAAACATACGACACACACAGGTATTTATCTCTTTTATTACCTTAATTATGGTCAGTTTAAATTTGAATATTTTTTATTATTACACATCTCGTTGTGTGATAGTAAAGAATTTTTTTAATATGAAATTAAATAAGAACGATATATTGAGTGGGGCCTTAAACTCTCATTGGGCATTAATTAAAAGCAAATAATATGTGTAAGATCATAATCATAATGTCTACTTTTTTTTAAGTATATCTATTATAAAGGAATAGTTAGTACTAATTTATATTTTATTATTATTATTATTAAATTAAATTTCATATTTTTCCTTTTCGAAATATCATTTGCCATATTTTATCAAATAAGTTTTGAATTTGGCTGGCTCTGGTGAGTTAAAGATATAAAGTTTATTACTGGTGGAGTGATATGTGGGCCCATTGAAATTTATTTTCTATTATTTGTTAAATATTTAATTATTATTTAAGAATAAAACACAAAAATCCGAAATTTATTTTATTTACAATAAAATCTTAGCTTAGCTTTTGAGATGACAAATTAATTGTACACAATGAGGGACAACTAACATGAAATCAAATAAATAAATAAAATAAAATAAAAATTAAGAATTGTGACTTCGTGTCCATATCACCTAATCAGGACTAACTAAAAGTCAATTTCTTTTACAGTTCCTCAATAAACGTATATAAATAAAAAAAAATAAAATAAATTTATATTATAAAACTGCCTGTGTGTTTTATAAACGCACCTAAAGAAAATTAATTAAAATAGACATGGCTGATCTTCCTCTCCGCTCTCTCCATGCAATTTGTTTGGAGTAATAACACTATTTAAAAAATTTAATTTAAATAAAGTTTTTAACACGAATATGGCTTATTAGTCTCAAACATTTCAAATTTTTTTCGTTTGTTTGAATAAAGAATGGATGGATATTATTTATTTCAGATTGTACGTTAATTTTATTTAGTTATTTTGAGATATTTTTTCTTTAATCTTTTACCTTACCGCGAAAAAAGGTTAAGGCATTTAGCAGTCAAACGTAAAAGGGAACCGCTAAACTAGAATCTACAGTAGATTTAAACATTACATTAAAAATTCTATAGACAATCCATTTACACTTTTTTACTTTCTATAATAGGAAGAATCCGAAAATCGGAAAAAAAATTCATAGCCTAAAACCACCGCCGAAAAATTTTCTTCCCATTGGAAAAAACTCCACGAAAATCCATCCAGTGGTTTTGGAGTCTATACGTCACAGACAGACCGACTTTGTATAATAAATGATAGTGTAGAGAGCCAGGAGGGCTAACTCCCCTCCAGGACTTGATTTCTAGTTTTCCCATCTTTCACATCTTTATTTGGGCTCTTTTTAAAGGAAGCGTCTAATTAGTTTTTAATTATTTAAAAGAAAATATTTATAACTAGAGACTAAATAAATTTTTAGAATTTTTTAGATTAAGACCCTCTAAATGAGTTTATCCAAAAACAAAACTTAGCTTAAAATCACCACCGATAAATTTTCTACATAACCAATGAAAATTCTATCAAGTAGTTTCGAAGTTCAAGGATTACAAACAGAACATTAAAAAGTAAAATAATTAAATTTAAATAATTAAAATAATAATCAAAATTATTATTCTCTAATTAATTATATATATTAAATTTTAATTTTTCAATTGTTAGCCCTGTCCCTTGGTGCAGACCTAGAGGTCTGGCTTCACGTCACTGGTTCGCTTGAGCGACAAAATTTTATTTATATTATATTGGCTACCAATTAATATAAATAAATAAGGAGTCTAAATGGCCTCCGATGCCCTAAGACTTCAAAAAAAAAAAAAAAAACAAAAAAAATGTCAATTGTTGTCTTTTATGCCTTGGAATGAGAGATTCATTTAAAAAAAAAAAAAAAATAGATCTTTGTTAATAATATTAGCCTTTATTGGATTGGAAAATCCACTCTATTCAGAAAACAAGTCAGTCTGATATTACTTAATTTTATATGTTAACAAAAGAAAATTTTTCTTCATTTAATTAATAAGAAAATTTGAATGGTGTGTCGTTATTATGGTTAATTAAAAAATTTTCAATAGAAAAAAAAAAAACGAGAAATTATTTATACTAGTTGACAGAAAATGTCAATTCAAACAAGAGATCTGATTTTTATTTTGTTTCCTGTGGGATAAAGAGACAGAGAGAGATGGAGTGAAAGAAAAAAAAACTTTCCAACCACATTAATATTACATACACAAAAAGATAATTTCAAAAAAAAAATATATAGTTTATTTGAAAAGTTTTAGGGGAAAAAAAAAGTTATAAAATATGAATTTTCTCAATTCTTTTTTTTTAGAATCCAATTGAATTTATTCTTCTCAGCATTCGGAATTAAATTTTTAGAGGTTACTCTGCCAAGCTTATTATATATTAAAACAATTTTCTTGTTGTTCATCAGATAATCAATAAATGAAAAAAAAAAAAAAAAAAAAAAAAAATATAAGAAATGATCTAAGGAAAGTTATTTTTTTTTTAAATAATATAAAAATCGGAAATTTTTTTATTTGTCATCTATCCTCTTTTCATTTTTATTAATATATAAAATGTTTGAGATATTTCCTATAGTTGATTTAAAACAATGTTTTTTGCACTTTTCAAAATTGAAATATACTTATTTCATAATGGCTAAAATACATTTATTTGATTATAAAGAAAAAAATAAAATGGATTAATTTTATTATTGAAATGCAAAAAAAAAAAAAATAAGAATTTGAGGTTTTTATTGAGGACATATTTAACTTAATAAGTAATGATGTTTTTTTTTTAGCCTGAGTGTTCTCACCATTTGGCTAGTTTAAAATTTCTATAGGAATTCCTAATTTGTTTAAATTGTCTTATTATTAATGATGTTGGTTCATGGCAAATGATTCCTTTTAGAGTAAAATAATCAGTCCCTAATATATTGAATAAAAAAGGGAGCCTATTTTAATTTTATAAATAAACTAAAATATGTTCGTTGGAAGTTAGGCAAACCAAATGACAATTTCCTAATGTTTTTATTAATTTTCCAAGAACTCACTCATGCTCAGTTGTCAATTTCTAGCCAGATTTAAAAACTGCATATCTGGAAAACTATAGAGAAGCTCTGCCACAATAAATTGAAAAGTGAGTTGGTGATTTGGATTGCCTATTTTCCAGATATCCAGTCCTGTTCAAACGAATGCTTGATCTGTGGATTACAGATCTAGAGTTGTAAAACAACTCTGGTTCAAGTCCGACTTGACGTAAAAAAAATTATTTAAACTTTTTCAGAAATCATCTCCTGGGTAGGAAGATGAAAGATAATCTAGTAACAAGGTTAATGACACAAAGGGGCCATTTGTGCGGCCTAAGTGTCTGGATCTCTCAAATGTTAAGGGGATACGCACAATATCAATCCATCTTGCGCACAAAATCGAGAGATTTTAAACTCAGTTTTAATTCCTCCTTTAATATATATCTAAAGTATAATACCGTAATATAAAGTATATAATGAAATTTGCGTAAGATACTTCCATCATTGAATTGTATTAGCCTTCGAGTGTCTCTCGAACTTGGACGAACTACCCAAGTTAATTCTTTTGATGAATTTGAAAAACTTTGAGATGAGGTATACTTGCCAAATCTGCTAAGTTCAAAAATCTTGAAAATAAAACAAATTCCTTTATGGAGATAATTAGCAGGAGTTTATTAAAAACTCCAACAAGTTGACATTCCGGGGGATCAACGCCTCCTACTTTGGGACTAGTGGGGTCCGAAACGTAGGATGATTGGAGTTTTTAACTGACACCTACAAATTATTTTCATATAGCCATTTGTTTTATTTACATCAAGTATCGCCAGGGTATTCCAGATAAAAACAAAATCTTGTCCCCACTGTAAAGGTCCTCATGACGTCTTTAATCATTCAGAAGGACGCTTCCCCACCTTGATCGTTCCAAAGTCAGCCTCTCTATAACTCTCGAGATTTCCGGGCGTGGTCTGAGTATAGTTAAATATAGGCCTGCTCTGTCTTTAAGCTTAAATTAAAAAATTTCCTATTATTGTAGGGAAATTTTTTTTCGAACTTATCATCTGTTATTTATGTTTCTTTTGAATATTTTTTTAATCAGTTATCCTTGTGCTTAAATCCCCATTCTGTCATTTTTATTTAAAATATAAATAAACCTTCCCGTTATATTTTTATGCATTCACACATTCTCTCTGTAATCTGATTGATTTAAATAATAAATCAACATTTTTTTTATTATTTTTTTTAACCATACGATTAGTATTAATGATTGGTTCGAAAGGAAGAAAAAAACCACGTTAAGGAGATTTCACACAAATTGCTATCGGGCTGAAAAAATGTTATCACTTTAGTCAGAAAGCTCTTGTTTTAATCTCTTAAAAAAATAATGATTAATATGCGAGGGGTTGGGGAGAGCATCTTTTTTTTGCACTGACCAGACCTAGCTCCTCTACGAGCGGCGTCCTGGAATTAGCTTCCCTTTTTTTTTCCTCCCCGGGATAAATAAATAACCTCCCCTCTCTAAGCCGATGTTTTGTCAGCCATATTTCACCTCCAGTAGCCAAATCGCAAAATAGCTTCTTTCCTACGGATAAAATTCTGCTTAAATAAATACTCGGGCGATTATTCCTTTTGGATTTCTTTGTAAAGGACTTTCTTTTTTTACCACCTTATACTTAAAGAATTAGGCTCCGAAAATTTTATTTGTTATTAAGTTGATTAAAAAATGTTTGTAGAGTATTTTAAGACACCGATCGACAACTTGTGGTCCGTATGACCTTTCTCTCAATTTAATGTTTGTAAAAATATACAATTTTAATCTATGTTTAAAGCGTAGATTATAATTAAATAAATGAAGATATCACTTCTAATTAATAAATGAAGGTACGCGATAATGATCATTATTATATAACTTTTTATATCTTATCCTATATAATGTATGTATGTAAGAAGGAAGGGTTGTGTTTAGTGGACCAATTCCTAAAGGTTGTCGACCCCTGATCTAGTTGGAATGGAAAGGTCTTTAACGCCTTAAAAGGTTTTTATTACTTGACGCACAATGGAATTATATATCAGTGATTTGAGGAATTAAATTCTAGAAATAATTGAAGGATATGAGAAATGTTTATATCATAAACCAAAATTTACCTAAAATTCAACAAATACTAGAATCTATATTACTATATAAAATATTTATTTAAGAAAAAAAAAAATGATTTTATTTATTTATGCAATAATAATAAATTTAAAAAATTTCAGACAAATTAAATTCGGAAGGGAATATAGAAAATAGGAAATCTTATTAGAAAGTGTGAAGTAAAAAATTTGGCATGTGGAAGACAAAAGTAAGTTTAATAACAAAAATTAAGGAAAAAACATTCTTGTTGCATGATCCAAGGGCACGGCTTTGTTTTCCGTCTTGCGTGATAAAATTTTATTTTATTTTCAGCCACCCGTTGTCATTGCCTCTAATATATAATAATTATATATATAAACAAAATGGCATACAAAAAATTAAATACAAATATCATTAAAAATATTAACATAAATAATAATAATATCCAAATTTTACAAAATGAGACAACTATATTGGAAGTTAATGGGAGTTATTTATAATTGTATTTGACTGGATGTTATGTAAAATTCATTAAGATTGGCTTCCATTAACTTAAATAAATATGAATGGGTAATGGACAAGTTTAAATTTTTTGGATGATTTTTTGAGATCTATTTTTACTTTCTCTTACCTATATATGAAATATAAAGTATGGCAAAAGTGTTGAGATATCAACGGAAATACACGAGGTCCCTTGAGTCTAAAAAAACAAATCTCGCAAATGGTATCTCCAGCCAAAGTATTATTTTTAATAAAATAATTTTTATGAGTATTTTTTAAGCGTAAAGGTAAGTTTGACAATTCGCATTTATGACGACCAATCCGAGAATTTTTTTTTTTTTCTTTATGTTTACAAGCATATTTTTCAATAATTTTTATTTTCTCAAAAACCTATTATAAAAATGTTAAAACAACTTATATCCGAATTTGTTTATGAAGGAAACAGTGGATGGAATGGACTGTCATAAGTCGAGGTCTACCTGTAAATAGCCTCGGAGAAAAAAAAGATTGAAAAGATTTTAAAGGTATATAAGATGATATTATATTAAAAAAGTTGGCCCTTCGGCTAGATGAATCTTTCATCAAAAATGCGCTTCTCAGCTCTTATAAGGAAAACTAAAGGGCTGGTAATGGGATTAATATAAGTCGTATTAAAAATATGTATTATTAATATAATTATTGAAAATTTCCATCAATAAAATTTTATTTTCTTTAAAAGAATGCACCCTCATTCTTTATATTCTAAACCCTATTTTGAAGCTGGCCTGTAAGGCGAGTCAAAATTAAAGGAGAGATGGGGGTGGGATGCGATGACGTGGCCTGATTTGCGTTTCGCAGCCTTGTTAATTTTTTTAGAGATGCTTTTTAGCTTTTATGACTTTATTTAATATAAGAAATCTGCATAACAAGCAAACGGAAATGGAGAGAGTCATCGCTATCTTCACCACAAAGCAACGTCTTCATTCGCTTTATAAATTTATACCCCCTCTTTTTTTTTAGAGAGATATTTGTAAAAACGGGGGAAAAAAAAAAGATTTTAATTATATTAAGTTGAGATTAATTTTTAATAAATTTTAAATACGTGATGTGAATGTATATTGTAATTACCATTTGAAGAGAAAATTTAAATTAATCAAATTATGGAAGATAAAAAAAAAAAAATAGGCTATTTAAAGAAGAAACAAATGTCATGAATATTTCCATACTAAAAATAAAAAAGCATCCATCTAGATTGGGTTCTCAAAGAGGAGATGGTGTTATTATAGTGCGCCATTCCTTTTTTAGAGCTTAATTTATGAAATTTTGTATTTACCTAAGAGCTATATTAAATTTTACATTATAATTTATTTAGAAAAATATTATGTAAAATCACAGTCATATTTATATTCCCTTGTACATACATGGGAGAGATTAAGTACTGGTATAACAGTCTTCGCCTCTCCACTCCCCCATCATACGACAGGCTGCACAATTTGACTTTTCTCTTGGGCACATATGCCTTGGCAAACGCCGATTTGGCAAAAAGCAAATTTTTGTGACATCATTAAAAAATCCTAATATACTAGAAGAGCACTAAAAATTCTAAGAGCGTAGCGAAATCAAAAGTTAAATTGTTCACAATCTAAAAAAAAAACAGTGATGGAGAAGTTAAGTTAAATTTCAGAGCATACATTGAAAACTAATAAGAATTTTAAATGAAAAAGTGTAAAAAAAATCCAAAGTTTGAGTACTCTTGCTATTGAGGTATTGGTGAAAAATTATTTAAATTTTTTTGCATTTCTTGTAAAAGAGATAGATTATAAGTATGCGGGCAAAGAGTGTTGTAGTGCACTCATGGCAAAATACTGCACATTTCATTGGGAGTGTTTATGGAGAAGACGAAAGTCCCATTAAATATATGTAGTTATTTGTTATATTAACTATATTAATCGCTCTCTTCTTCCGCCTTTATTTACACTCTTAGCTTAGGATTATAGTGAACCGACGAGCTAAGAGAAGAGCGATGAGGTACACGCAACAAACACATGTACTTTAATGGAAATCCTCCACCTCTTTATAAATCCTCTTATTTAACATTATTACCGATCTAATAAAAAGTAGACAATATGACAATTTGTATTCTTTGAAGAAATTTTTCTCTTATGGACAAAGTTTAAATGGCCTCAGATGCCGAAAAAGACTTTAAAAAAATTATCTAGCATGGATGTTCTCTTAAATGTAAGTAACGCACCGCTCTGCTCTTTGCTCACCTCACACTCAGGCGGCAAGCGGAGATGAGAGTGGTGCGGTACACATTGCCAAGAGATAATTTTTAATAGAAAGTTCCTTTTATTCCTATCCGCTATTCGTCATTACTTTGTTAGGTCATAAAGTGAATAAATTAAAATTTAATTAAATAATATTTAAAAATTTGTTCTTTTCTAATTCCCATTCGTAGTACATTTCAGAAAGATGAGCGATAAGACATTAATTGAACATGGTAATCGCGCCTCTCGAACGACATCGTCGACGAGTGCATAAATGGACTGTCTTATTGAATTTCACCCCGGCAATAAAACTGACTAAATAGCACTTTGCTCTATAAGTCTTTGACGGAAATAATCCTCTCACTCTCTGTCTTTTCGCGCATCAAAGTTTCCTAGATTTGATTTAGACGCTTTTTATGTGGCACTTACGTCTACAAAGAGAGAAAGAAAAAAAAAGATCAAGTGCTGCAAATGAGGAGACACCCATCTGATTCAATCATGTCATCTCAGATCATAATTATATTATAAGAACCATCGAAACGTTTATCAGAGGGGCTTATGACACTCACACGGTGGCGAATTATTAGTGAAAATCAGAGAGAGACCCACCACCCTCCCGATAAAGGGCAGTGTCTTATTCAATAAGAATCCTCTCCCCTTGTTCAATCCATGTTGAATTAACCTATTATCCCTTAGCTACAAGTGGGCTTCATTTAATCAACTTAGCCTTTTTCTTTCTTTCCCTTTTTTTTTTTTTTTTTTTACTTTTTACTTTTTCTTTAATTGATGTTTAATCAAAAAAATCATTTGTTATTATTTTAGGAGGAAATCTCATCAAGTGAAAGACCTCTTCTATTCAAGACACTTTTTACTATAATCCTTAATTTATTTAAGTTATTTAATACTTTAATACCAACCCCTTAAACAATCAATGAAGAAAAAAATAGGATTTCTTTTATACATATTTATTTTGGAATTAATAGGAGGGAAAAGTTGAATGAACAAAAAAAATTCAAGTATTGCTTAAGTTTTAATCACTTAGCGAGATTGATTGGGCTCAGCAGTGAAGCCGGGGTGATAAAGTGATCCACTGCATACATCTACATAGTTTTTGTATAAAATTTTTATTATTTCATTATAAAATTTTATCTGACCTTAGGCTTTTTTTTGCAAAACACGCGGGTGAGAAGTTGAAATACCAACATCTCTCTTCAATAAAAATTTTAATAACTTTTAAGAAATTTTACATAGATTATGTGAGGCATTTTTTAAGAGAAACTACTGTCTCAATTTCCAATAAGGAAAATAACATGAGATTGGAGAACTTTTTAGTAACAAATTCATTCTTTTGGTATTACTGGGCACCTCCCCTTTCTAATTCTTTAAATGAATCCATTGATTAAAAAAATTTATTCAACAAAATTGTGTATAGGTGGTTAAAGCTGTGTAGAAAGTAGCAAAACTATTCAAAAAATGAAATTTTTACAAAGAGTAGATGAAAATTTTATAATTACATCTAATAGTATCTAAAAGTATGTCTTCCTTTTTAACTATTGGAGACAAAAGGGCATTTGATTTGTTAGATTCTCTGCTTATCAATCTGCGCGTGGTGGGTTTAAATCAATCGCACATATGGGCCCCAGTTGTTTGAATTGTTCTGCCCTTTGGAAGAACGATTACAAGACACGCCTCAATCCATCTCCTTGCCGCATATGTTTCAAAGACAGGACAATTTCAAAACGAAAGAAAACTAATGAATAATGAGAAGAAAAATCTTTATTAAAACAAAAAAATATTACTTTTTTTATAATACTAAAAATAAATACTAATGTAAATTAACTGAAGCAGAAAAATTGTGTGGGAAGAACAAAGAAAAAAAAAATTATAAAGGAGGAGGAATTCTATATTTAATTTACTAAAATTAAAAAATATAAAATGGTTATTTTAAAAATGGTTTTAATTTAATTATCTATCTATACTATATATAAACCGAAAATGTTTGCCATAACAGTCTTCTAATTAGCTCTAGTATCACGTCATGAGCCTTTATAGGCTGCGTAGAGTTTGTCATTTATTTCTAAAAGGGAGATTAGATTAACTAATAAAAAAAAGGAAATATATATATGGAATATACTGGTATAATATTAATAGTAGTTAATATGTTAAATAAGAGAGTGAACTGAAACTGAAGAGAGGCAAAATTCGGGTCTTTGCCCAACCATGTGTAATTTTCACAGTGATGAGTAATTTATACAATATTTATTCTAAATAAAAAAAATAATTGTAAAAGAGATAACGTTATATTTTCCTGTTAAAATTTATTAATTCTTTGTGAGGGAGCCTTCTAAATTCAGGTTCCTAAGCAAAACTTTAAATGTCTTGCATTTTAGTAGTAATATACATTTTAATAGTATTTAATATATATGTAATATATGAGGAAGTAAATAGCTGAAGGAATAAATCATTTAAGCTTATAATCATAAGTTGAAGGCAACTTGGGTTCAAAACCACCTCATGACTGAAATTAATCCAAATATATAAGTTATGCCTCCTCCTGGGAAAGGAAACGGGAACCTACCCCAGTATATTTATGCGTGTCAATTCGTGACATAAATGACTGAAGAGAGAGGGGCGAGGTTATTAATCACATTAGTAACCCCAAATTTTCATCTTCAATTCTAAAATTAGAAACTTCCTTCTTAATTACAAATTTAAAAAATTTTGTAATTATGAAAAATAAAACCTCACTTCGATGATCCTTAGAGAATATTATAAGCAATTCAAGAAATAGGCCGGTTACGGAATTCAAGAAATCTTATCACATTCTAAAATTGTGCCCTTTTCATAAAGCCTATAACCAATCTCAATGACACTCTTCTTTCTTTTGTGATTCTAAGAGAGAGGGAAAAACCACGCTCTCTGGAATTCCGAGAGCGGCGGATTATAAAAGGTATGAAGTGCAGTGGTACTATTTGGCTCAAAAGTAAATGTAAATGATATTTTGGTGAATTCACCTTTAAAACAAGACAGATAGGCTGTTATCCTTAGCAAAATATGTGGTTGTATTTACAGGGGCAAAGTAAGAAGAATCATAAAATACATGTTTTTAGTGAAAAAAATACACTTTCTTATAGATACAGATTTTAATAGTCTTTTCCAGTTACGCTAAATCGGAAAGAATCCAACACAAACTAATTACATTAATAATAAATTTATTAGTCTGAATTTCGAACTAATTAAGTTAGTACGTTAAGAATTAGAGGGCTTTAATCTATCAACCAAACTTGCGCAAGGGAAAAATTATTAATTTCCTGAAAAGTGATAAATCGCCTCTCTCTCTCTCTCTCTCTCTCTGATTCCTATCCAATGTCTACTTTTTCCCCTCCTTTACTTGGGTGGTTACCGTTAACAAGTTTTTTTTTTTTCATTTGGGGGAAATGACTTGCTTTTGGTCTTGTTGGGAGGGTTTGGGAGGTGGGCGTCGCCATTTTTGCGTGTCTGTGTCCAATTTGTCTGTCGACAAGTGTTCCTGAAGCTTGGGACAAGTGTGTGTCGAGGCATCCCAAGGAAATTCGAGGATAGTTATATACCTAAAAGTGGATCGTTACTCTTCAAGTGTTGCTACGCAACGTGCTAATTATAGTGAAAATTAGAGCCGAGACTCTTCAAATACTTTCTACTATTCGAAATCTTCAAGTGTCTACTTTCTTTTGAAAAGACAATATTTTCCTTTTTCAAAAAATAAAAATTAAAGAGATCTTGAGGGAATAATAATTTTTTTAATTATGCTCTCTAGGCATAGAACTTTAGTAATTAAAGAAAAAAATATTTAATAGAATTTGTTGGAGTGGATTCAAAACTCCCCACCAAAGAAATTTTTTTAATAATAAAAGACAGATCGGTTGAAGGACATTAGACCATTAAAAAAAATATTTAGAATGGAATTTTAATCGCTATCGGTGTCAAGTGGTCGATTTACCATGACTATGGCATGTTGTATTTGTCTATCAAGGTAGTAATTATCAACTTTTTTGTAATTACTATTATTCAGGCAAATTTATTTATACTAATTGGTAATAAATTTTTCTCTGGTTAGAGATTCGAACCCACATTCCTTGCCTTTTAAAATAAACCTAAAAACTCGGTAAACCGCCATAAAGCCTTCCTTGATCGTGTTTTGGTTATGAATAATAATGCGTTATAAAATTTTTTCTTAAAAGAATAAATTTTTCAGGCATATATGATAATTCTAAAATATTTATTTAAATTAAATGTTGAATTTAAAAAAAATAGCTTTGTAGAAATTTATTTTATATCTATTAATAATTAAATATATTTATTTAAAAAAGTATAATTTTTAATTTAATAGATAAATTATACATTTTATAAAATACATGAATAAAAATAAAAAAAAATTAAGTTATTTATCTTTACAATGTGATCTAATTATTTATTAACAAAAAAAAAAATTTATAACATCTTCATGCTACTCTGCATTAGTAAATAAATAAAAAATTGAATATAGCCTACGTATATTTATCCTCTTAATTTTAATTTTCTTAAATAATTAATTTATATATATGTACTTGCTTTTTTTTTTCATCTTTTTATTTAGAAGGAATCTTTAGAGGGGTTTTTCGACTTGTAAAAAATTCATAAAAATGTTTCGGATTCAGTTCCGGAAGGAAGAAGAAGAGAAAATGGCGTCCCTTCGAGGGAACTCCCAAGAGGCTTCAGGGTCGAGGTCTCGACCAGCCCCGCTATTATTTATCTCTGTGTGCCTAATACATATTTATATCCAAAACAGATTAGCGAGAGCAAAAACTCGTTGTGAAATCCCTCTCTCTCTTTCTCTCCATATATATATATATATATATATATTTAAAAGAGAGGCTATGTAAAGTTTTCCCGGCAGAGTTTAGTCGCAAGTTCCCTCAAGATCTTTCTCTGCACAGACACACACACACTCCCGCATTGGATACATCTATATAGAATGGAGAATTATTAGAGTCGGTAATGGCCATTCATTATGGGGCCCTCCCATCCCCCATCGTCCCCCGAGGGTGGAATTAATCCTTATTTGAGCTAATGGCGCGGCGCTCTCCGCGACGCGTTTTATTAATTGTCACAAAAGCAGAGCACAAGCTGCTCCGAGTACCGAATATTCCATTTTAGATAGGTAGTGAAAGTGTATGTGTGAGCAATGCCGGGGTCAGAGAGGTTCTTACTTCCTACTCATTTTCTTTATCTCTTAATACTAAATATACCAGAGAGAAGAAGAAAAGGAGATTTAAACGGTGTATAAATCTATATTATTTATGTTCCAGATTTAATGAAACATTCAATCAATCTCTGGAAGTTTGGTAGGACATAGAAATTTGTTAAAAATTTAAAGAAAACCTCACAACCTTAATTCGTTACCAAATAATAACGATAGCCTTGTAGTAAATTTCTTAGTTAACCCAATTTTCTTTTTAATTAAAATCAAAGGTTTTTATCTAAGAAAAAATATTCTACATTCAAAGGGATTATTAATCACTAGATTTAATTCAAAATGTAAGTTTTTTGGAATATTAATAAAAAGAAAACCTTGTCCCTTGGTGCAGAGGCACCAAAAGTCAGTGGTTTGCTTCCCGCTCTGAGCGATAAAAATTCATTTATATTATATTGGCTATCAATTAATATAAATAAATAAAGATGGAGTCTAAATGGCCTCAGATGCCGAAAAAGACTAAAAAAATTGTTTATTTTGTAATTATTATAATATTTTTCATCTTGTATTTGTCTTTATATTGAAATAAGTTTTAGGGCAGTTTATATAATGTATTTTTAACTACCAATAGTTACGTGTATAGTTAGCTAGTTAATTAAAAATTAAACGATAGGTCCTTGTTTTAAGTTCCTGTTATTTATTTTTTAAAAAAGTTGCGATTTTTAGTAGGCCTTCATTTTTTGTTTCCCTATTTTTGGCTCAAGTTTTTCACTTTAGCAACTAAAATCGTCTTCCTCTAGAAAACAGCTAAAAAAAAAGCTAAGGAAATAAGGAGATTTCAGAAAGGTAACATCTTATTTGACTTTACTTAGCTAATAAATTAAAGATCAAGCACAGCCCATCGCTTAATGAGTGAAGAAGAAGAGTCGTATATAGGGAGCTTAAGAATCTTAGCTTGGGTAATTTGTGGTCGCCATCCATGTATTCACTAGGGTGTGAGCCACTGACAAAACTAGGATATTTAGAATATAAAATTTAAAATTTTGGAAAATTATCAATTTAAATGTATAAATAAAAATTGAAAACTTGAGATGTATTTAGGTATATCCCAATTTGGGTAATGTTCATAATCCAAATATAGTCCTATATATTTTTGAAAAAAAGGATCTATGAAATTTAATTAATTTTTAATTAAAAATTTTAGGGATCTTTAATTTAATCTACATATTAGTTAAGTTAAAGCAACAAAAAAAAAAAAAAAAAAAAGCGCGAATACGAAATGAACTAAAAACCAAAAATGTTCGGCAGGCAGAAGGAAAGAAATGGAAGGAGGAGGAAGTGAACAGAAGAGTTTTGGGACAAACACCAGATGGTGTGCTGCAATATTGAAATTGGCATCGAGCATGAAGAACAAGGAAGGGCGTCTTAACCCATTGCTTCTTCCCCCTCTCAGCCAAATCCATTCACATACACACGAGCACATAAACGTATAAAGCCAATACAGCAAGATGGGTGACCTGGTGACGGATATTGGACTTCGACTAGAAGCCTTTTCCCACCCCTGCCCCTTCTCTTCCATCCCCCTTAGCATCAACACACATTCACAATTGAACTTCTCGACTACAATCCATAAAGGGGTCGATTTTAGGTTAAAAGAGGAGAAAAACGAGTTAATGTCGAGATAATTCACTTAGTCCTTTGAGAAACATATACATACAATATATAACAATACAAAAAAAAAATTGAATCAAACAAAATAATTTTTGCAGTCTGGATAAAATGGCTATTTTCAAATATTTATTAAGGATTTGTCTGGAGCTGAAAATTTGATCGTGAAATGTAACTGAATAATTTTAATAATTTGCAAAAATCTGACAATATATTTGTCTTGAGAAATAAAATAAAAAACTGATGATTTGGCAGAAATTAAATTTTGACCTATGAATAAAACTAAGTAAGAATCTAAGCGAAGATCAGAACCTTTTATTGACTGCTGCCAACAACGACAACCACAATGTCGGCCTCAACACAATTTCTATCACAATATATCGTCTATTTTGTCTTTCCCGGTCGTAGGCCAAAGTGATATAAACAATTATATATAAATATTTGACGATGGTTATTGCAAGATTAACCGATATTTTCGCCTTCGGTTTAATCTCCCCGCTCAAAATAACCGATTATCAAAATTACCGATTTTTTAAAATCACGGTGTTCCGCTAAATAAGAAAAAAACTGTTGTAATTCCCTGACCTATCGTCACATTTAGTAAATATATAAATACTCAAATCTCAATATGACCGAAAAAAAAGGAAAGTTGTTTCAAAGGTCAAACAAATATACTTACACTGACTGATACTGAACTGATTGAGTGAGTCAACAATTTGGACTTTTCAAAAAAACACACAAGTAACAAAATTTTATTAATTCTTAAAAATCTACGAAATGGGCAAATCCAAAACATTGCGCATGTGCTTTTGCTACTTAAGTTTCAAAAAAAAAAAAAAAAAAAAAACACCGCCCAATGAATGCTGACACTGACATTACTGACAGAGTGATTAAATTTATTTCTCTTTCAAAGCCAATTTTGCCCAATTATTGGCTTTTTAAATAACCGTTTACAACAGGAAAAAAAATAGTGTACTGATACTAATAGTCTTAGGGATGTCGGTTATTGCAAAATTAACCGGATATTGGATTTTTTTTTAAAATAACCGGTAGGTTATTTACATCCATAACCGTTATCCGTCGATATTTATTTAATTGAATTGAAATATTAATTAAATAAAGAGACAGGAATAGTGGTTCTTGAAACAATGAAACAAGGGGATTTATTGTGAGCAATATGGTTATATATTTATATATATGATTTACCATATATTTTTAATTCATATTTTATTAATACAATATAATACATGTGAATAAATCCATTGGGGTGAGTGGTCTCTGAAAAAGCTCCTGAATCTGTCTATCTTTAATAAAAAAACACTTTGAATAGATTTTTCGTTTTTTTTTTTTTTTTTTTTTTTTTTTTTGGGAGAGAGAGAGAGGCATTTCCATAATGCATTCGGTGTGGTCTGCTAAGCCGGGGGCGGTGTGCGGAGGCACGACACCGCCGCCGCCACCGCTTATGGGCCATCAGCCCATTACAGCCCTCCCGAACCACCCCCACACCATACCGGCCTCTTTGATTATTGTGCATATTTAAATTAAACACCATCCATGAATATTTCAAAAATCGTATTTTTTTTATTAGACCTATATCATATAAAATTCAATAGCTTCCAAATATATATATATAATATAGTGCGCTCGGAGAAAAAAGGTGTTATGGAGTTTCAAGCTGAAAATTTGACCATAAAATATAAAATAGATTAATTTCAATAATTGCAAAAATCTGTTGAAATATTAAAAAGACATAAAACATAACTAATAAATCAGATCGGATTTAATTTGAAACTTTGCCTTGAGAAATAAAAGAAAAAACTGATGACCCCCTCCTCCCCAGGGGTTCCCGAAAATTTTAGAAAAAATTACAGGTTTTTATAATTTTA
>JAAAKE020040669.1:9516-21441 GCA_010014785.2 Anisolabis maritima
CATCTTAAGAACGGCTGTGTTCAAATTTTCATACTATAATATCTTATTGTCTAATATTTAATAAATCCTCCTTTAAATAGCCTTGCTTATTATATTATTATCTTTAAATTCTTTTTAAAAGCAAATACATCATGAATAGAATTAAAGAAACAAAAACCTCATGAAAAGAAAAATAAAACATATGATGGCACGTACTCCAATGACAAACTAACTAAATGTGATTTGACTTACTTGTGTTGATGGGAAGCTGATGATAGTGGAGCTGGAGTTAGCAGTTGATTAAGCAGTTAAACCACCAGAACACTCGCCCTTTTGTGCTTGATTAAAACTTCACCAATTTAATCAAGCGTCAATTGAGGGAGCATCTCTTACTCTCTATGGGGAGATTCTTTTCCTCCATTTATATTCTGACTTTATTCAATTTAAACTGAACGTTCAATAATTTTTCTCTTTATAAAATTAATTTTTAATTAAAGAGACTGATAATAATTTAATTAAATTACAAATCCGATCATTTTTGTTTGAGGTTAGAATAAACAATTTAAAAAGTTTTCTTTTTAATATTTTGAATCGATCTAGGAACCGTCTCAAAATTTCTTGGAAAAAAGGTATTAGCGGGTATTAGATTATAAAATATAATCATTTGATTTCAACGGCATAGCTAGGATGTTCAGGTCGCTCTCCTTCCCGTATTGCTAATCTACTTGTTTTTTTAAGTGTTTTTATGTTGTATTTCTCACAGTAAACATTATTATTATATTATTGAACATATGGCAAATGTAGTCTTATATTCAGCATATTTAGATTTACTCTTTTATAATCTATAATATGAAATAAAAATACTTTAAGAATATTTAATTCTAACACAAGAAGAAAATGAAATAAGTAATGACTTACGTTGCCAGGATTTTTATTTGAAGGGAGCCAAACATTTTTCTTGCTTTTCTTTAATTTTATGTTGTTTTTCTTTTTTATTGTTATCATTATTATTATTGTTTTTATTGTTTCATATTCAGAATTTAACTTTTTCATTTTTTAATTTTTTGCCTAATTTTATAATTTTTTTGTCTTGTTTTTTGCAATTTCTTTGACTAAATTCGTTACTGGAACTAATTATTTTTAATGTAGATTTTTTTTATTTTAGAAAATCTAGAAAATGAAAGGTCGACTCCCTTTAAAAAATATAAATAAATAATAAAGTATATTTTTAAAAAAATTTTATTAATAATTAAATAAATAATATAAAGCAATAAATAATTTTTTTTTCTTTTCAAATATTTTACAAAATATTTTTAAAAACATTATTTATTTCATTTGAAAAAAAGGACATATTACTTTTTTAAGGGAATATTTAATAAAAAAAAGGCGTAATTGGATGTCCCACATATCAATTTTATTGTGAAAACTTTCTATTTTTTATATTTATTTATTTTTTTACATCTTTTCGGACAAGAAGCGTTTTAGAAAACAAATTGTATTTTATAATTCTTTAGTGGCGTCCATTGAGTGATATGTGAAGTTTTGTTTCGCTTTATATATACATATAAGTATATAGAATTATAGAATATATAATATACATATATGTATATATAAATATATGTATTTTTATGTACACTAGAATAGACGATAAATTTATTTGATACTTGAATTCTCGTTCAGACAAAACTTATTAAATAAAATATAATACAATATTATTATGATTTAGGTTTTTATATAATATATATTTATATATATATATATAGAATATTTATATTTATATATAGTGTATCTATGTATGTATAATATGTACAGTGGAGTGTCCGATGGCACTTCGCGGAGGCGGGTCAGGTGCTCCTGAGGGCACCGGACCCCACCCGACTCACACTAGAGGTTTCACTTCGCCATGGGGGCCGTTGGGTGCCGGCGGCGGTGGAGAACCTACTCCTCCCGGCAGTTCACCTTGGGAGTTTTCTTCTGAATCTGAGCAACTATCTGAGCTCCCTTTCTTGCCCCCACTCGTATGCGTTTTAACGTGTTTCGCTAAGTGGTCGCTGCGCATGAATCGTTTATTACATACTGGACACGCGAATCGTTTTTCACCAGTATGTGTACGTAAGTGACGTTGCAGTTCATCACTACGTGTGAATCGTTTTCCGCAAAACAGCCAGTTACACACAAAAGGTCTTTCGCCTGTGTGCCAACGCAAGTGAGCTTTCAAATGGGAAGTTTTCCCGTAAACTTTTCCACAGCCAGGTATATGACACGAGTGGATGTTTTTCTTCCTAAGATGGACACCTGCAGGCCCAAGGCGCTCGGCCTCCTGACAGTTGGGACAATCGCATGTTGCTCTTCCCGTGTAGCGTCGTTGACTTCTTGGTGAAGGGACTTGAGGGGGTAACGAGGCAGGAGAAGGAGCTGGAGGAGCTGTGTGATGGCCTAAGCCAAAACTAGCAGTTTGAGCTGGTAACATGGATTTATATGTGTCTTGGAGCAGATTGTGACCTGAAGAAAGTAAGTGATGGGCGGCCGTGTTACCAGCTGCGAGAGTGTGCGAAAGACACGAATAATCTGCTGAGGAAGCGGCGTAGTTGGCTGCTGCCATTTGGGCATGTACCCCAGCTCCAGACATATCTAACCACGATCCTCCTGCTGAATGAACATCCCACCAAGCTCCGGTAGGATTTACAGCTTCGCCAGGTTTAATCGCACCGTGATGAGCAGCAGCAGCGGCATTGAATGCCCATGATTCATATGGATGACGACTATACATAGAACCTAAATGCGAAGCTGACGTTGGTTCGACTTTTCCCAAAAGATGCGCATTATCAGCAGCAGCCACAGAGCTCTGAGCTGCACCTGGGAAGTAGAGATCACTGCCAGTATATGCTGCTCCTCCTCCGCAGGCCGGTGAGGACATGACAGGTCGGGTGGAGTATGTGCTACTTGCACTGGTACTACTGGTCATGAGACTTGCTGCTCCAGAGACCGTACTTCCACGTTGACTGGCAGACGTGGCAGCAACCGAAACATTGGTTGCTCCAGTGCCTGAAGATGCTTGGGGACTTTTCTTCCATGGATGAAAACCTTTGCCAACTGCAGCGTCAGCAAGAGGTGGTGGAGATTTACTCGAGAGTTTGTTGCATTGAGCAGCAAGCATGGCCAACGGAGTGCCACGGAGCCCGGGATGATCCTGCAACAAAATAAATAAAAGCATCATTAGTATATAATATTAATTAAAATACTTAAAGAATAAAAAACCATTAAAGGAAATTTTACTTAATGTCAACTCTATTGATTTCTTTTAAAGTCAAACATAATTTAATTTTTATCTCAAATATTCAGTCTTTAGAGTTCTATATCCTTAAACTTAAAGAAAGATTCATAGGAATAAAGCAAGGATGGGGTTTCTATAATTGATTTGATTCTGGCCTTCCTTGCTCAAACCAATTTTTCGGCTTCTATCGTGAAAGTTTAACTATCGATAGGAATGGAATTTGAAATTGACCTGAAAAAAATGACTCCCTTTCCTTATTTGTTTTATTCTTTTGAAGTAAAATAAATATATATTTTTTCCATTTATACTCTTCAACTCCCTACGGGTAAAAGAACTTAGATGAAATCTTCGCGGATGTGGATCTCACCCGATACTTGTGAAAGAGAGTCGACATGAGCGAACCATGGGGGCCGAGGGATTTTTTAGAAGTTTAATAATTTTTTACTACTTTTGATAAATTAATTAATTTTGAAATTTTTTAAATAAATTACCTAATAAAAATAAAATCTAGGTGTTTTAATAAAATTTTCATTGAATTGATTTAAAAATTAAAAAGTTAAAATATTTTTAGGTGATTAAGAAGATGTTCTTTCCTTTTCGGAACAAGGAAGGGCTGTGAAGAGAGCCTTGTTTCTTCCTAGGTGGTAAACCCATTAAGAGGAAAGCATAACGATCCCAAGATGAATAGTAGCACTCGAAAACTTGAGAGACCCGGCTCTTTTTACAAACGTCTCCCCATTGTAACCAGATTAAACCATCTAAGATCTTATTAATTAAACTGAATGGGCCATATATTTTTCGCCCATAAAAAGAGAGAGGGCCCAGAAGCCCAAAAGGGGCTCCATAACGAATTGGAACATTCTCACTCGAAAGGGTCCTTGACATATTAAGGCGGAAAATCAGTTTTTGGCATTGGTTCGGCGCCTGTGAGGTTTTGGGACCCCCTCCGTGTCGAATGACAAGCGGGTGGTCGTGTTTGGTTTATAACAAACCCTCTACTCTCTCTTTTCCTCCTGATGCAGCGCTTAGGGGGAAAGGTCAACCAGCATTTTCTTTTCTAGGCGAGGTCAGATAACTCAAAAATGTGTATACTTTTTAATTAGAGCCTAAAAAAATACCTTATATAAGCAAAAGTAAAGATATAAATAAATATCCATCTATTTGTAAAATCGTACCTATTATTATAATTCTCGAAAGTAAATAACTAATTTCAACAAAGAAAAAAGAAATTTGCAAAAAAAAAAAACAAAACAAAAGTGTATACATGGCAATGACAGCATACAAAGACAATAAATTATAAATTAAAAATATAACCGTTATCTGACTATATCTATTTAAATGAATTGAGTTTTATCAACTTGAAGATGATGAATAAAAAGGAACTAATATGTTTCTGAAAAAAGAATAATTTGAAGATTTTTACCTTATGCCCATTTCAATTTAAAAAAATTATATTTCTAAATCATTTTAAAATGCTGAGTTCAATCGTAATTTCTTGAATTAGACTGGGAAAACTTTGAAATGAATTATTAGAGTGCAAATTGAAAGTGTATTATTCACTGCAAGATTTTAAAAAATATATTTCTAAAATTTCGGGACTGTTAAACTCATATTTGATAATAAGATTTGGAAAGTTATTTCCTTATTATATTCTATCACAGACATAAATAAAATACCTGATTTTAAGAATTTAATTAACAAATAAATATATCTCTATAAAATTTCTTTTCCAATATGGTAGTGAAATCGAAGAATATAATTTACACCTATAACAAATAACAGTATTAAATTAATACTTTGTAAATATCCTGTGCATGTATATTATATGACATATTGGACTTCGATGATTAATCGTATTGATTTTGAACATATTATTATATAAATAAAATGATATAATGGTGATATATTTCAAACATGATTAATAAACATCTTAAAGGTAATATTTTAATGAATTCCTCCCGGATGATAAAGATATTCATCATAAGAGAGAGTGAAAGAGAGAAATCTCTAGGAGAGAGAGAGAGAGAGGGTGCGGTGGTCTTTTGATCCCAACTATGATTATCTAATTAAATTATATCGAATTGAAACACAATTAGGCCTAATGGCTGTGAGATGCAACATTGAGGAGACGCGCGGCCCGCGCGCGCGCGGAAGTCTTCTAAATTGAAAGCAAAAGGAAGACTGGCGCCAGGAGCGCTATTTGTTTGACCAGGGGGAGAATAGGGTCCCTAGTCCAGGGCCTATCTGAATCTTGCTAGTCAGCATCCTCTGAAGAGAGCGGCGTCCAAAAGAGAGAGAGAACTTAATGGAAGGAAGCTCACGCGCCAACCCATCAGCAGCCTTCTATTTCACTTATCTGCCATCTCTGAATCATCACAACTTGTCGCTTTTTAATATTTTTCTGCCAGAAAAATAATAATAATATTAATAATTATAAGTAATTGTTGCAAACAATGGTCTCATTCTTTAATCATTATTTGAAATATCTAATTAAAAATTTTTTCATTACTTTATAGACTAATGTATATCGTCTCAATATATAATTGTACTCTATAGCCTATGGATGGTTTCCTTTCGAAAGACAAAACATTTTTTTTTAAGTCAGGGAATAATAATTATTTACGTTGACTAAGATTGTGTAGAGCAGCAAGCATAGCCAGAATTTTTGTTGTAGGACGGAATTCTAAATAAAATATTTTTGCAGTTCTGATGATGACCTAGAACGAAGGCTAAAACGTTATCGCGGAGGGCATTTCATTTAAAAGTAAATTAACTTGGATTTTATTCGTGTCCATCATTAATAAATATATCCTATAACCACAAGGCATTCTGAAACAAAATATCTAAATATAATTATTAAAGTATAATTCATATGCAGTACTTCATTTTGGCTGAAGTCTTTCTTTCGCCTCTTGTATTTTTTTATTTTCCCTCTTTCAACATATTTTTTCATATCAATAAAAAAATTAAAAATATAAGGTTGAGAAAGGCACTAGAAAATAATACAATAAATTCTTGACTATAAAATGTTAAGTATAAATACAGAAATATATTCAATAGAAAAAAACTTGAAAATGGAGGGGATGGTCTAGCCCCCCCCCCCCCACCTAACGCATAATAACTTATAAAACAACTATGAAATATTTAACTGTAGTTGCGATTATTTGTGATAAAGTCAATAAAAGACAAGACTTGATAGGCAATTTTTTTATTTTATTGCCTACCAGGCTTACGTTTCACTTTTCAGTCTAGGCTACCTTCAGAGCCGGCTGGCGAAAAATATGAATGTGTAATTATCAGAGAAACACAAAAACGACCGGATCTAAGAGCACTCCATCCATGCTTTTGTGTTAGTGTTGTCTCATTCATATTTCTCACCACCCGGCTCTGAAGATGACCTAGGTTGAGATCCGAAACGTCAGCCTGGTAAGCAATAAATTAAATAAAATTGGTTTCTTGTGACAAAGTTTTGTTTTTTTATTGACTCTATCACATCATTATAATTCTAAAAGGATTTTTTTTTTTTCATTTACGGTATTATAGATATTATACATTTCTATTGTTTCTTCCTAGACCATAAGGAATTTCTTTATATTTATGTTTATACAAATGTTTTATTTTTGGTTCTTTCTCAAAAGAATTACTAATATATCTCAATATATTTAAAATCCTTTTCAAAAATGTTAGTTTCCAACTGTTTATCAATTTTTGTACTTTTATTTGAAATAGGAGCATAATATTAGAGATTGATGTTCTCAAACATCAATTATGTTTAGGCCCTGTCCCTTGGTCGCTTCCCGTCTTGAGAGACAGAAATTTATTTAAATTATATTGGCTACCAATGAATTTAAATAAATAAGGACTGAGTCTAAATGGCATCAGATGCCAAAAAAGACTTTAAAAAATGATCTTTAGAATGAGAGAGAGAGAATTAATTTAAAAAAACTTTCCAATTCCCCATAAATAATATTTTACACTAATAAATCATAGACTATTATTCTTCAAAGAGAACGGTTTCTTACATGAATACATAAACTTTAAAAATCAGATATTCAGTTTTTTTATTTAAAAATAAATAAGAAATAAAAAGGGCGCAGTCTATAAAATGTTTTTTTTTTTTTTTTTAATCTCATAAAAATGATCTACGCAAGAATTAGTAATATATCTCAACCTATTTAAAATTCTTTTCAAATAGAGCACGCCATTTGCCTGCTGAATATTTAATAGTGTACATTTGGAGTGAAAAATCGTTCATCCTCCATCCCTAAATACTAAACATGTCAATAGATTATATGCATATGGTCTCCATTTAGCGACGATTGCATATAAATGCAGCTGATATTTAATAAAGCGGAGGTCTCATTATGCGAAAGGGAGTCTCTGCCAAGCCCCCTAAAGCCTTCTTATTTGTGAATCCCGGATTTTTTATTATATTTATATATACGGGGTGTATATATATGGGGTGGAGAGGGAGGTGCGGGCGCGAGCGCGTGAGATCAATACGACCCTCGGGCCAATCCGGGTAGGAAGGCCCAGAAGGGCGTGTCTGTCCCTTTATCTCTCTCTCCCCCTTTTGCTCACCCCAATGATAGATAAAAGCACTTCCCATGGGGGAGCAGGAGCAAGCCCGGTGTGCATCCGGTTTTACGAGCCTCTCTCTCTCTCCCGGGAGAGATCTTCCTTCCATTTGCGAGATTTCTCTCTCTCTCTCTCTAACTTGGTTGCATTAACCGGCGATGCGCCATTTTACCAGTCTGAGAAGAACAAGAAGGGAGCAAAGAAAATGGCTGAACTGCTTTATTTATCTTTTTTTTTTTTTTTAACAATTTATCTTTGAGAATGTGAGAAGAGAGCAATGCTATTTGGTTATAAAAAAAATTCAATAAAGGAAAAGATTCAAAAAATAAATGGACAATCACATTTTCCCATAATAGATAAATACTACGCAAAGTGTGCATTACAAGAGATAAAGTTCAAGATGAAAATATTGTATTTTAAAAACAGTTAGAGATATCCGAATGAAATTACTTATTCAGTGTGTTACATTCAATAAAAGGAAGACTTTGCTACAATATTCGTTATTTTTTTGAAAGGATAATATTCAATTCAAGTTTGAATGAGTGATTGAGGTGATGGAATAAAAAAATTATAGAAAACATCATTAAGAAGTTATCATGGGTCATAATTTAATCCCTAGTTGAAATATGAATTCTACTGGTTTATTTATAACTAACTTTGGGTTAATTCATCTGGTAAATGGATCGATAGTTTAAAGAATAAAAGAGTCCTGAGTTCCTAATTAACTCATAATAATTTTTAGCTAAGAAACGGGAAGCTCAAAATCACATAAGTATGAAAGAAAAAAAATTCATTTTGACATCATTTATTCACTCACACTTTCATTTAGAAAATGTTAATATCTCAAATATGATTTAATGATTCTAATACTAGAAAAGTTCTAATTTCTTTACTATAATCACTATATAGTACTCACTACTATTAATAAATCTCTATTAAAAAATCAGCACAATGTTGTATCAATTTGAAATGAATCAAGAAAATACACCCAAACAATAATTTAAAAAAATATCTCTTTGTAATTTAACTTTTTTCTAGTCAGCTAAATTTTTTTAATTTCTAAATTGAAACTTTTTGCTGGGGTAAAGAAGGGCTAATTAATGTTCTTCTCAAGGAACAAAATTCGAAGCCCTTTACTGTTTAATTTAAAAAAGGAAAAAAAATTTCACAATAATATTATAAACTGATTTTATATTTCTCCAACAAGCAGATGGAAAAAACCTAAACTTTCGAAATGCTTACTAAAACTGCGCGGTACTAGAGTCCCTTAGAGGAGATTATTGGATCAATGATTACAAATGCTGTTTCCTTTGTTGCATAATTAATATTATTATACATTGCATTTTCAAGTAAAATAAATTTCCTTTATTTATAATTTTCTAATTCAATGTCATTAATAAAATCGCCCCATCCTCTAACAGATCCAAAAATCATTATTATTATTATTATTATTATTATTTTATTGTTATTATTATTATTATTATTATTATACTCTTTAGAATTCCCGCGATGTTTCCCTTTTCTGTCTTACATCCCCTGCATTTCAATTCTCCCCTGTCTTTACTTAAAAGCTCCACCCAAATTATTTTTTTCCATCATTTTTTTCTTTTATACCATAACAATAATTCTCAGATAATGATTATGTTTTTGTAATAGGGGATGGAATATTGAATATTCAATCTTCCATTCAAATAATAAAAATTTTGCAAATATTCTCTTTATTTAAATACTATTTCAAATAAATTTAGCATTTTAGATTTTTATTGGCTAATATTTTTTTAACTTTATCCGACAACTCTAAGAAAATAAGACAAATAAAGTTCATAGGTGAAGTTTGAGTTGATTGTCTTTTGCGAATTCCTTTCCTGAGTCATTATTATTAAATTTATTAGGTATTGACGTTTCATCCAAATCTCATTCAAAGAAATAATGTTTTTTTTATGACCAAAACAATTATAGAAATTATTTATTTTATTGTCCCTTGGCAACCCAAGCCATTAGGGACATGAAATATATTATATAGCCACTAGCTCATTAGAATGTTGTTGAAAACGCCCGAGCGTGTTCCCAGGGACCACACAACCGAGCTGCATTCAGAACATCAAGTCCTAATAATAGTGAATGATAGTAAGAAAATTTTGTGATAGAAATTTAATATCACCTAGTCAAAAGAACCCATTTTAAATAAAAAATAAAAGTTTGTAAAAATAAAAAAAAAATAAAATTATGTGAAAATAGATGAGTGTCATCAAAGAAACAATTTTACAAACTTATTTCAACAATATCAGTGTCAACCATTGAGTGTAGTTGATGTTTAAAATGCAGAATATTGAAAAAAAAAAATGCCTCTCCAAAATATTTCACTCCAACTTTTACCTTAAATTTTTAATTTTAAGATGGAAATGGCATCACTTTGTGTTTATTTCTGAATAGCGAATCTTTGATTTAAACCTAAAAGAAAAATTTAGATCATGTGTATGTGGAAGAAAGACTTTAGGACTCTAACCCATCTTTACATGATATTAATCATGTAACTTGTTAAACTGACGTATATCGATAAATATAATTAAATATGCGCGCCTTAAGAAATCCAGACAAATTATTATTCTTCATGGATATGGTAATCCATTAACCTTTGAAAGAGAGAAATATTAATAAAATAAAAAAGCTTTAAATTACACGAAACATACTTTTTTTTTTTGTTTTATTTATTTCTTCCTATGATGAAAAAGAGCTTAACAATAGTCAAAGGCTCATATTCTTTATAATTGAGCTTGAAGATGAAAAAATGAGTAATAAAAACAAATCTCGTCATCCAAAGAATGATGATGATAAAATACTTTGAAAAAACAAATTAAAAGAGAATTAAATTATAAGAAAGTGTGTATAGTAATAATTTTTGGCTTAAGAATGGAATGTATTCAATTCAAAATTTTTGTCTTTAGTTCTGGTAACTCGTGGTTGCCAAACCCTGAGTAAACGATAAAGAGATTAAATTCCCTCTTTCAGAAAAAATTTTTCATTATTTTTTTAATAGGGTTTAAAATACCTCATTTCCTAGAAATATCCCAGGTTAATTTTCTCGGATGTTCAGTTCCAGGTAATATTATAAATTCCTGACATTCAGATTATTATGAAAATTTATAATAAAAAAAAGCTAAATTTTTTAATTTATTAGACATCAGCGAAATAATATTAATATTTGTGATTAAATACAAATAAATTAATTAGATTTTTGATAAATTATTCTACATTATTTAAGGAATTCAAAATGAAAGAATGAAGTTATTTTAAAGGATTTTTAAGAATAATGTAATGAATGGTATTTACAGCAATTGTAACATGTCCAATTTTTTAAATTTTGAATTAGTTGGAAAACAAACATGATCCAGATCCAAATAAAGTATAAATAAAAAAAAAGGGGGTCTGTTTGCTGGGGAAGGACCTAGGCCGTCGGCTTCCGGCTTGAATGTCACGCAACGCGCGGATTCCGAGAAGCGTTAAGCGTTATCTTTGGGTGGCTTGCAATTAACGTGGCTGGCCTGGCATCGAGGCCGGGATAGGTCGCAGGGTCAGGTCAGCCCACGGCTATTCTGCTATTCTTATGCCCTCTATTTTTAATTATTTACATAATATATCGGTAACTAGTTTATCAGAAACAAGCTCTCTACCTACGTAATAAAAATTATAAGCTCTCACTTATAAAGACTGGTCTTTCCTTTTTTTATTTTTCATGCTCAATTATAATCAGGTAATAAATAGTAAAATTTGATAATTAGATATTTTAATAAAAAAAAATAAATATTAGGTCATTGCGCATCATGTTGACTTTTGATTGATTTTTTTTTAAGGTGACTACAAAAACAATTCTATAAATACGTATATATTTTATTTATTTTTTTATCTTTCGTCATCAATTTAGATATTGCCGAGGTAATATACTTATTAATCTATTTTAACTAGAGACCATGAATTTTTATTTTTCACAGAATTCAGCGAATTCATGAAATCTATAGATTTTTTGACTCGACGATCTTATCGATCGTATTGGTTTTAATTCAATGCAATTAAGTTCGGGTGGGCGGTTCATTTCG
>JAAAKE020040780.1:0-19488 GCA_010014785.2 Anisolabis maritima
AACAGGTAGTAGTCGCTGGGAGCCAGATCCGGAGAATACGGTGGATGGGGAACCAATTCGAACTTCAATTCGTGCAATTTTGCCATCGTAACCAACGACTTGTGACATGGTGAATTGTCAAAGTAGCGTCACTAAAACCAATGTAACTTGTAAACTAATGGTCGGATTGTCATGAAATTTTGACACATATTGTTTGAAGGTTGATACAATTGAAACCATATCGATTTTTCTTTAGGGGCACCATTTATGTGTCAGGACTTATTGTGTGTTTTGTTATACATTATTATTTTTGTGTTTTGGATTACATAAATTGTAATTATGGCGTTGAAATCACAGTAGTTTTTGCGTCTATATTTACATTATGCTTTTACATAACCATAGAAACAGGTTCAGTTTTCTTAAATAAAAAAAAAAAATAATAATAAAAAAAAAAAAAAAAAACATTTAGACCCCTAACTTTCTACTGGTCAAATCGAGGATTTCCATAGCTTTAAACCTTCTGCGAACAACGCGGATCATTTTGCAAAAAACCGAGTGTAAATCGGTCCAGTAGTTTTTAAGTCAATACGGGACAAAGAAAGAAACATTCATTTTTATATATGTAGATAAAATAAAAATATTTTTTTTAACTTTTTATTTTATAGTTGACAGTCTAGGAATCAAGAAAGTTGGAAACTTCTAAAAGAATTACTTTTAATTTGAGCAACAAGCGCCAAAATGCTAGGAAGAGAAGGAAATCAAGGGAGAGCTAACAAAGTGAGTTAGAGGGGACTCTCCTTTTGCACTCACTTCTTTGAAAAGACCTCCTATACTTTTTCCACTCAAGCGAGTAGAACGCTTTCAACGCGCCAAAAGAGCCATGATTCAATTTCCAACTTTAAGTCTCTGGATTCAGACTTCTCGCTTCAAAACCAAAAGGATCTCTGTTCGGGAGGTAACGCTTTTTCGAGGTAACGGAAGGAACTAGGAAATCTTAATTAATGAGGCGTTTAATTTGATGGATATAAGATAATTTTGAAAAAATTTGAGTTAATATCAAAAGAGATAGAGAGAAACGATTTTTTTATAACATAGTCAATGGGGTATAATATCCCTATAAATCCCTATAAACTTATATATGTTAATGCACAAAAATTCAAACTTAAATATCTAAATACAAGAATAAAAAGATTCTACAATTTTGAAATAAAAAGATTAAAAACTGAAAAGAGTCAATACCTCATCTGTGGTGAGGCCGAAATCATTTGGAATTACTTTGCGATATTTGAATCTACAAGGTAAATCGCCAATTATATCTTCAAAATCTAATTTATAATATTCATCAAAATATTCTTCAAATGTTTTTTCTCCTTCTGGATTAAAGGCAGGTTTTTTTCTTAGAAGAGCTTTGGCAAATCTTGATTTTTTGCGTTTCTTTTTCTTATCTTTGGAATTTTCTATCAGTTCATCTTGGAAATTTCTAGAATTTGGATCATAATCACAATCCATCTGAAAGAAAATAAAAAATTAATGAGCTTTTTATAAAAAAGAAATAATAAATAATTAAAAATATTACATTGAAATTTGGATCTTCACAAAGAGGAATTGTTGGTTCTCCTTGGCCATCAAATTCATCTTCTTCTTCGTCTTCACCTTCTGGTTTTTCACCTTTCCATTCATCCCAATTTTCTAAAAATATTCTTTAATAATTAATTTGGAAAAAATAAGAAATAATATCAGAAATGAGTGAAAGTAATTTTTATTTTTTTGAATATAAAAGGTCAAAAATTTTTTGGTACCCTTTTCCCATTTTGGGTGCGCATTTACAATCTATTATTACAAAGGGAGGGGAGGGGGGGGGGGGGAATACGAGAAAAGATAAAGACACATAGATTACCAATTTCAAGGTCTTCATCTAATTCTTTAAAATTAGGCTTTTGCTCCTCTTCAGGATCTTGATAAAATTCCTCATTAAATAATTCTTGCATTCGTTTATCATGAGCCTCTGGATCAAAATCTCCTTCAAAGTCTTGTTCCTTAAAAAAAAAATCATTTAAAAATATTTCATTGAGACAACAAATAAAAAACATTTTTTGGAATTGATATATTCCAGATGATAACAAAATAGATATTTTTTAATTGGTATAATTATTATAATTAAATAACGAAATTAAAAGAAAGAGCATTTTTTAAAATCCAAATCAAGTTTTTAGTGGAATATATGATAAAATTAAATTTTTTCATTTGACATTGTATAATAAAAAAAAGAAAGCTATATAAAAAACTAGGCATTCCCTTATTTTTTTCTCAAGGGAGAGGATTTTGAAAATTTTGGAATGATAATACATAAATTACCTTTTTATTTTTTTGATATAATTTTTTTATAATTATTTTTTCTATTTAGCAATTTTTTAATTATTTTCTTTATTTCTTAGTTTTTTTACTTTCTCTTTTACCTATATATGAAAGTTTTGTGATTGCAAAAAAAATCGATGATTTCAACAGAAATACACATTTTGAGTCTAAAACAATGGGTTTTGCAAAATAGTCTGTCTTTATGTGAACAAGATATCTCCAAAACGACAAAACCTTTGAAGCTGGAACTTTATAAGTTTTTTTATAATTTTAAGTTAGGTACCCTTGTCGCTTGCACTTTGTAGCTTTTGAATAAAATCAACCAACGAATACTAATACTTTACTGAGGTGCTTTTTTCGATTTGTTCAAAATGTGCTATAACAACTTTGATTAAAATTCATATATCAATTATTTATTAGATGAACTTTGAAATGTTTAACTCTTATCCACCCCAAAATTGTTTGGAGCCCACTTTATTAATGATGTACTCTTTTTAGTTTTTTTCAATTAAAATTAATAAAACAATTTATTATTATTTATTATTATTTATTTATTTTTGAAATCCCCCCCCACCAAAAAAAGTTTTACTCTTGTATATTTTAGGTTTTTTTGTGAATTTATCTTAAACCATTCTGATTAAAATGAGGTACATATCATAAATTAGATAATCTTTAAGATTTATTAATTATCTTTCACCTCAATTTTTTTTCAAGCTTGCACATGATGGGCTAAGCGCAACCTCGCTTGCCCAGGTGGCTGGCTACAGTCATCTTTCGGAAAACAAAGTGCGAGTCATTTGAAATTCTCAAATATTAAACCAAATATATGCAAGTTGGCTCTACAGTGAACGGTGGGGTCTAACGCAAAAAATCTGGTGTGACAGCACATCACTCAGCTTTTCTTACCTTAGATAAGAGAAAGTTGTGTCATGTGCTTTTCGTCACACCAGATTTTTTACTAATAAATTAAGTCAATGAAACCTCCCATATATATACTTTTTATTCGTTTTATAATAAAAATGTACGCTCTAACAGGGAAGTAACCAGGGATGTCCCTCCGAAATGGTCAAGTATTAATTAGATTAATTCTACCCTATCCCCTAACAAATTTTTGTAAGTTTGTACCTGCGATAAATAAATATGCATAAAAAAAAGTTTGATTAAATCATATAATTCTATGAGATTTATAAAATCCTAAAATTTGGGAAAGATATCTAGTTCAACAAAAACATTAATCTATATTGAACTCATGGTCATAATTACATATTGAGTAAACTTGATATCGAAAGAGGGAAGCGTGTATGTCCCTTGGATATATATATAATTATAAATTACCTGAAAACCAACATCTGAAGATCCTGTAATTTCTTTTAATAAATCTATTTTCTCCATAATCTCTTTTCGTTTCATAGCTTTAAATTGTTTCAATTCCTCCTTTTTCTGTGCTTTTTCTTGTTCCTTTCGCTGTTTGTATTGTTCCCTTTGTAATTTTCTTTTATTATCTTTTCTACGTAAAGAATTTTCCATTGTACGAGGATAACGTTTGATCTAAAATAAAAAAAAGGCTTACTATTTAATCAAAAAAACTAAAAATTTATTTATTTCTTACGAAATCTTTATCTGGTTCCTCAAAACGAAAATTATACTTGTGTTCAAATTCTTCCTGTTTTTCTATGATTTCTTCGTCTTTCTCATCTTCTTCATTTTTTTCAGGATCAAAAAGATTATAATCATTATCTTCATTTTCATCCAAGAATCTAAAATTTTTTTTTTATTAAACGCTTAGAACAGATTTAATAATTATTTAAGAGAATTTATTCTATGTAAATAATAGTAATCAACTGACCTTTTATTCAAAAGATAATCTCGAAGAAAAGTTTCTTTGGAATCTAATTCTGGATTTGTCCAATACTCGTGAAGAGGTTTCAATTCGTTTTCAGATTCTTTATCTTGCAATTCACTTTTTTGTCCTTTCAACCAATGGATATAATCAGCTTCTTCTTTTTCCTAAAACGTTATTGTAAAAAGAATTTATGAATTACTAAATAATAATTACCCTTGATACCCTTGATACCCTTGGTATAGAGTAATTTTTCTTCTACCATAAATAAATAGGTGGAAAAAGAGAAATTTTTTGAGTAAATGACATCAATAAAAAAAATTTTTAAAAAAAGTTAAAATTGATTGCTTCTCTTATATGTATAAAAATGATAATAATACCTACAATTTCTTCAGATGTTTTTTCTTTTTTTGTTAAAAACCCTCCAAAAGATCCTTCATCTTCATCAGATTCTTCGACCACTTTTTTAAAACTTTCTTTTAGTGCTTTTTCTTTTTCAACAATAGTAGGTTTCTTAAATTTGGAAGCGTCTTCATCTGAAAACAAACTAACTAATGTATATACAAACCAAAGCAATTTATTAGCAATTACACATTTTATTATGAAAATTTAATATAAAAATGTGTATTTAAGAGATTTGCTCAAGAATAACAGTTGTTTGCAACAGTAAAAGTGGCCAAAACATTATACAAATAACTATTAATAAAAATTATTAATAAATTTAATTATAGTTTAGTTAAAAGAATCTAATTTTGTCTAGCAAAACTATTTAATTTACTATAGATTAAACTAATGTAATTGGTTTATTTTATTTATAAAGACTAATATGTATAGACTATCCCTCTTAAATGTTATTGGACAATCTGTTTCTTTGGTTTTGTTTTAATAGATAATTATAAGACCTACATGAAAGCCGAAAATAATAACTTTAATAATAGATAAATTATGAGATGTGTTGATTTTGAATTTCATGTAGTTCACCTAATTAACGATTAAGAAGTAACCTATAGATTATCCAAATACATTTGAGGGGGATGGTATATGTAAAAATTAATATTTAAATGACAAATTGTTTAAGCATAAAGAAAATAAAATATATACATACCTTCTTCAGTGAATTGCCCATTTTTATTCAATATCAATTCTCTTTCATAATCCCTCAGAAATAAAGGTTTCTCCTTTTTACCCAAATCTTTGTTTAAACTAAATGATGTTTCATTTTCATTATTAGTAGAATTAGGAAAAAAACTGACATTTTTATCATAGATCCTGGGATCTTTGTTTTTTAAATAAGATAAAGTTTTATAAAAATTCTTTTCAAATTCCTCAGTGATTTGATCAGCATGCTCATCGTCTTCTGATGTTGAGGTTTCATCTTCACTCGCTCGGTCAATTCCAAAAGCATTTTCTTCTCCGTATCTATCTTTTACTAAAATAAAATAAATAAATAAATTCAAAATAATAATGAAGATGGTTTAGAGAAATGAGACTTACGCTTTTGTAATTCTTCTCCTCGTCTCCAAGTATTATAGCTTTCAGCATAAGCTTTATTTATTTTCAATCCAGATTCATCCTCTGAATCACTTAAATCTAATAATTTTGGCATTTTAAAGATGTAATTTAATGTTTTTTAAAATTATTTAATTAAATGAAATTAATATTAGGAAATATTTTTCTTTTAAGGTTATTTGAAAACGTGTGACTGGTGTGAAATTAACTCAAATAAGAGACAACACAAAAGTATTTATTTAAAATAAATTAATACGAAATTGAAATAATAAAACTATTGTAAATGAAAAAAAAAACAAATCACACAAATACTATTTTTAATGGTTCCTTTTTTGAGATTTCTTAATTTTCTAATCTTTTGGATTCAATTTGTCAAATATCTATTTGAATATATTATGATAACTATTTTCTCTTCTCCATTCAATTGCTTATCCTGGAAGAAAATAAATTCTATTTGTGAATCATTGCTATCTTCACGATATACATTGGATAAACCTCCATGATTTAAAAATATAACCATTTAAAAAATGTCATATTAAAACTTATCAAAATATTATTAATTACTAATTTATTTCTATAAAAACACTAGCAATAATATTCGCCTCATATCTTACAATGACTGTTGAATACTTTGACAAGTGAGTTTGTACAAATTGAATTAATTTTCATTAAATAAATCTCCTATAAATAAAAATTAATATTTATAAATAAATCTTTTTATAGAAACCTCAACACAATGTCTAATAATTCCGAATTAAATATCCCAAATATATCTAGTAGTGAGGAGGATAATGTTGATGTAAAGAGTTGTCTTATAGATAGCACTCGACTCCAAAATAAGGTATAATATTTAACTTTAAACTTAAGATGAAAATTTTATAAATATTTTTCGATTATTTCGTTGTTTATAATTTAATTTTTACACACACCGGCAAAATTAGTGGAATAATTATTCTAAAACTTTACATTTTTAATAATTTATAGCTACTTATAAAATAAAATAAAATTAACATTTTATTAAAAGAATCAAACAATTTTAAAACAGAATCAGAAAATATAACTAGTAGTGAGGAGGATAATGTTGATGTAAAAAGTTGTCTTATAGATAGCACTCGACTCCAAAATAGGTATAATATTTAACTTAAAACTTAAGATAAAAATTTGATAAATATTGACAAATGCGACTTTTGTTAATTTTTTAATGTCTTAATTTAAATTCATTTTATGTAGACTAATGCTTGAAATGTTAAGCAAAGATTGGGATAGAGGCAATAGAAGAAATTTCATAGTAAGCTCATATAATTTCTGGATCCCATGAACTTCTCCATGTCATTAAACTCGCTACTAGTACAATTGGTCAGTCTTCCTTTATCCCCATCTCCCGTCCTGGATAAACCTCTGCTACTATCTTCTCAAACTTACAATCTCCAATCTTTCAAATTCAAACTCAACAAGCACCTTTTAAAATCCTAACTCTCTTTTACTCCTCTTCTTCCTTGCTGCATGTGACCACTGGTCATTTAGGTCTGTTGGCCCTTATTCTTCCAAATCCAAAAAAAAAAACCTGTGAGCCACTAAATGTTATGGAATGCCATATCTCCATGTTCTTCACATGAGAGAAAGTAAACTATTAATAGTCCTAGTACTATTAATTATGAATTAAGAGGGTGGTTGGAGAAGGGTGTGCTTTGGGCACTTAAGAGATAGTTTTAATGTAATGTATTAATAATATATCATGAGGGAGTTATTTTATTACCCAGTACCTGGCTAAAGAATGGTTATGGTCATATTTGACGCATATTTTTTCTTTATATTTCCCTAATTTTGCCTTTGCTTATAGATAAATATAAACACAATATTCTCACCCTAAACAGGTTTAATTTAATTTTTCTTAGGTGAGAAGAACTTATTTGAAACATTTAGAAATGTTATTAAAACGTAATTTTAAAAGAGGAGGTATAACTACACTTGACCGTGATGTAATTCATAAAGTAGCTGTTTCATTAGAGCTTGCAGCAGCAAGAGCTTCAATGGTAGTTGCCCTTTATCAAAAGCAAATGATGACTATTATTTCCGATATTAAACGAAGCACTAAAGAAGGTCGCTTAAATTTTTCTACATTAGAAAATGACATATCTTCTCCCAAAGAAACACTTTGTAATGATAAATTAATTCAAGAGCAAATTGAAGAAAAAGAATCAGAAGAACAACTTCCGATCACAGTTCATGTAACAACCGTAACTCAAGAACAAAATGATAAAGTAATTAATGACGGGTTCGATCAAGAAGAAGATATAGCTTTAATGGATAAAAATCAGTTTATTGATTTCGTAAATTTAAAACCGGTGCCTTCTCTGAATGACCTGGATGTTTTAAAAGAATTGGATGATTATAGTACAAATATTATATGGAATGAATCATCAAATGATCCAAAAAACTCCGAAGAAAAAATTATAAATGCCGACTCAATTAATTTAAACAATTCTTATGATATAAATACAGTGTTAAGCTTAGATCAAAGATTAGAGGATATTTATGCTGGATCAATTCCTGCTTTAGCAGCAATTATTAATGATGCAGATGAAAATAGTCAAGAAACAAAAGAAAAAATAAATTCCGAAAACACTATAAATGAAAATGCAGAAAATATTCAAGAAATTGAAAATGACAATATATCAAATACAGCAGATAAAATTATTGAAGATCATGAAAATCATTCTTTAAAGAATCAAAACAAAAATTATAAGAAAAAATCGAAAATAAAATGTTCTAAAACTAAAAATGTTTATCCCAAACCGAAAGATAATATAATATTAAATGAAGAAGAGAGAAAAATTATATCATCGCCAAGAAAATCAACAGAAGACTCTCTTGATGAATTACTTGAACGTCAACTAGAACAGGTAACATTTTTTTGCCATAACATTATTCGCCTCATGTATTTAATATGTTAATTAAAAATTAATTTATTAATCTTGAAAATTTTTATTGCTCCCTTTTAGTTTTCAAAGTGTGCTTTAAAATCTTTTTTTTTTCTTAATGTGAAATTGAATTTTAATCACATAAGGATCTTATGTAACGAGGAAAGTGAGTCACGCTATTGAATAAACAGGAAATTTGGAAAGGATTCCCTCTCACTATAAGATTTTTAGAAAGAAATAGTCTTATATGCCAGGGCTGAAAAGATCTCTTCTAAATTAGGATATCTTAGATTTTGGATGAAAAGGTGGAAATAGGAATATGATTAGTTAGCTAGCTATAAAATATATAAGAATTACATAGATATAGGAAATAAAAGCAAATTTACGAGTTTTGTAATGTATAGTGTCAACATTCAGAAGTTCAAAAGCATTTCTCTTTAAAAATTGCGAGAAGAAACTTTATTATGTTAAAGAGGATTTAGAATTTACAATTATAGTTATCTATATGTGTATATATTGTGTAATGGTTTTAGGTGCATTCAGGAATTGACCCTTTTGAAGAAAAAAGAAAAGAAGAGGAACTGGAACAGAAAAGATTAGACGAAGAACGGCTTATTTCACATTGGAGACATGCGCGACGTTTTTATTCCCGTCGTCAGGCATATCACATGTCTTTTAAGACTTCACAACAAAATGAACGGGTACGTTTAAAGTATTATCATTTGCTCGGCGAACGCTTTGATGGCGATTTACAAGAATTAGCAGATAGAGAAAATTCTCGTTTACGATATAGAAAACAATTAGCACCTATTATCGTGCATAGTTTAATGAATTATTTAAAATTGGGATATATGAAGAACAGAATGGCTTTTAAAACAATGGCTAAAAGAATAGCGGCCGATGCTGATGATCTTAATTTCAATGAAAATGAAATTGTTCAATATATTCATACACTTTTCCTTGATAATTTAAAATTTTCTAATGAGAGAGACGTATGGGATTATTCTCCACGGGTTCATTTTACAAATGAAGAATTTAATAACCAAGGCATAAGAATAAAAATTGAAAAGGATATTGATATACCCATAAAACAGGAGAAAATGGATTAATTTCAGATATTTTTTGTTTTTAATTTTTTTAATTTCATATATGTGAAATTTTTTTATAAAAAATTCATACACTGTATTCAATTAATACATAAAAGAAATTTTATTTTTTTAAGTTTGAATATATAAAATTTCTTAAGTGTTTAAATTTAGATTTCAAAAAAACTACGAACAAAAAAGTATTTAATTGTTCTATTATAATTAATAAAATATATACATTTAATATAAAACAAAGAGACGGATTGGAATCTAGAACAAAAATTAGAAAAAACTTGAAAATTTATTTTAAAAAAATTACGAAAATTTTTTTAGAAATGTACCGAGGAGTTTAGACATTTAGTCCAAGGTATTAAAAATCATTAATATCCTTTATTTATAATTTTATTTCTGTGATATTTATATGGTATTAGCTATTATAAGACTGTTTTACTACTCTTCAAATCAAAGCAATATTTATAATAATTAATAAATTATATAAACTCTAATTAAGATTTCAAAATAATTTTAATTTCTAGATGTTCTAAAAAATAAATATTTTCTTTTTTGTGTGTTAATATTTATATATTATTTTCAACAAAATAAATATAGAGATATAGACAAATTATTATTATTTAAATTTTTTTAAATATATACGTTTATATAAAAAAATTATTTTTAATCCAATCACATTTTTTAACTATAAATTGATGAAACAATGGAATGCATATAAATAAAGATGATGTAAAAGTTCAAAAAAAAATATATTGGCGAGATCATAATTAAAAAGTAAAAAGACGAGATTTTTCAATCTCGAGATCATTTTAACAATGAAGACACATTTTTTAAATCAGGAAAAAAATGTAATAAAAGGTCTCGAAATTATTTAATATCAAAATCAAATTTTTTATATCAGAATGTTTTTTTTTTCTGAAATAATATTTAAAATAATTTGTGCCAGAAACAATAATTATCATTTTTTTGAACAAAGTAATATTTTAAAAATTAAAAAAAAATATATATATAAAATTAAAAATTTTTCAATATTAGATCATCATTTAAATATATAAATTATCTTAGTCTTTTTTTTTTATTTAATTTAGATTTTTAATCTTTTATAGTTTTTGTTATATAACGTAAATTATAGATCCTATTTTTGAAAATGAAAAAAATTAATTGGGTGGATCACTCGCAAGAGATTCCAATTCATCACTATCACAATTGCTACTTGCCGCATCAGAGCCAGCTAATGCAACTCTTGCATACTCATCTGTATCTATCGATTTACAAAAATGGATGGCATATTTGAGTTTTTCAAGTAAAACCAATTTACATGAGTATCTTGGCATCTTTAAAAGGAAGAAACAGGTATAGCTCTCTGGCAAAAAATGATCAGGAGGATGATATTTATCAAGAACCTAAAACAAATTATTTATTATTAAGATTAATATGGCTCAGTAGGATGAGGGAGTGTGAAAGAAAGCCAATAGCCATCCCAAAATGTGATCTAGATGTATAATAGATGAGAATAAAATTTATTATTAATCTAATTAAATATTTAGATAATATATTTATATAACTCATTATACTTCTAAGCCGAAAAGATGAAGTTTTCTCCGACAATATTATACATTAAAACATGTTCTCCAAAAAATGAGGCACTCTGCATGTTCGATGTGCTTAGCCTCGGTCGGAGATATGATGTGACGAGAGTTCGAATTTTTTTTTTTTTTTTTAAGATATAATTTAATAAATGATTACATTAAAAAAAATTATAAAAACCTAAGGTTTCAATAATAATTTATAAATTTATATTTCATAAAATCTATCATTTTTTAAAGAAAATATTTTTTTATTAGGTGCTTGAATTAATTCACGCTGTCTTTTGCAACAAAAACTAGGACAGGTTTTACCACTAAGCGAACCTAGACTACTTAGGGGGCTCAAGGACAATAGAGCCCTTTTCGATTGGGCGAAACGAAAATTAATATATTCTGTTAATAAAAAGTCAATAAAATTTTTTTATTTTAAGTTTGTTTATAGGCTCTATGGTTGTTTCATGTTTCAGCTATGTATGTGTATATGTGTAAGATTGATAAGAGCCGGATTAATTTTTTTTTGCCTAGGGGCACCAGTATCCGTACATCTGCTCTGACAAAAACTCGTTTTTTTTTTCAAAAGTTCATTATATTTTTTTCAAGATATTATTAAAATATATTGGTAGTTTGGAAGGTGTTTTCACTTTTTGAATAACTCATTGATCTCACGGTAGAAAAATGCAAGTTCTTTTGAGGCAATCTGCTATTTTTTGATATTTTTGGAAAGATCTCAAATGCTGTTCAGAAAGGCCAAATGGTAAAGTGAAAGAGCAATGCCTGGTGAATAAAGCGAGTGGGGTAAGACATATCACTCAGGTGCCTCCAAAATTTACTTCACTGGTTTTGCAACATGTGTCCTAGCAGTGTCATGGTGAAGAATAATATTGTCATGTTTTTTGGCGTATTGCGGGCGTTTTTCTTTTGATATTCGAAACAAATTGAATAAATGTCGTCGGTAGAGTTCAGTTTTTGGCATGAAATCCATCATCTTCAATGCCATAAAAAATTGTTCTTTGCAGTCAGATCTAATGTTGCACTCACTGATTATTAAAGCCAATTAACAGTACTTATATATATATATCAACTGTCACTTTCGGCCATAATAACATAACTGCATCTACATCTTTAGTCAACAACCAAAATTAATTCAAACATCTAATATATTTGCAAATTATATAATTTATGAATTCTACACTTATTTATCTTAAAAAATAAGGTATGTTCCAAGAGAAATTTCCAACCGTTTGGAACTGTCAGATTTATGCTCAGAGCTTTCTTTATTGATAGTCAAAATAAGGATTGTGTATGGATCTAATTATTTCAAAGTAAAGCTTTTTCATACCAAAAGCTTGGAACAAAGTAATATACATACCTGTATTACAAAGTCCCGTCCTCGAAAATCGGCTATAGTTCTGGGTAATCGAGTTCTTCCCCAGACAAAACGTAAAAACAAGGACCTTTCTTGATTAGTGAATTCTTCCATAACTTCCCAGAACCAACGAATCAAAGGTGAATGAGCTTCGACTCCTTTATAAGTGGCAACTGATTTTAATAAAGCCAGAGGGATATCTGGAGATCCACAGACCATTGTTTCCAATTCATGCCCAGCAAATAAAGAGAGCAAAGGTACTGGCACCACCCGAGCCAATCCGTAGCGAACAGCCGCCACTTGTTCATCGAATTCATGTAATCTAAAAATAGAATCATAATTTATTAATTTTTTTTTTAAATAGTATATGATAATTTGTAGGAAATGCTTTTTTTGTAAATTAAGAATAAAATTTTTATAGGAAATTACTATAGGTATGCACATATTATTATGTTATTATTAATATTTTGAAATTATTTATATGCTTCTATTTATTTTGAGTTATACTAAGAGATACATTAGGCAAATGTTAATTTTACATAAAAATTTTATAGTATCACTTTTTATTATCAAAGTATGTAGAAGGAGGAGGAGGATCTAGTCATATTCGACTATGTAAGAACAGTGGACCTTTCTTACTTTATGAAAAGATTATATTATTATTATTATTATTATATACTTCAAAGAAGACAAGTATGAAAAAATGCAATGGAAACAGATAGTCTGTTCTTGTGGTACTGGCTAGATGCAACCTCCATTCTATTACAATGTAATAAAAAATTTCGAAAATCCAAAGAACTATTATATGGAAAAATAAAAAATTTTTTGTAAAGTAATTTAATAAAAGGTCTATTTAAATTTAACCCATTTAATATAATTTATTATGATAAACTAAAAGAAATGTACAAAAGTTTGTATTATTTTTTACTCTGTCGAAAGAATTATAATTAATCAAGGATCAAATTAATCAATCCATAAATAAATAAGCTTATCAAGCTAAATTTCCATTTCAAATCGTTAGAAATGTTTTAGTGATATCTCGGTTTATTTGCTAAATAAACCACGATTTAAGCCAAAGTTTATAAAAGTTAATTTTTATAAAAATAGTAATAAATTAAAAATATAAAATAATTTACGATATGTATTGTATATATTATTGTGAATAGATGTTAAATATTAAGAAATAATTTTTAATAAAATTTATTTTTAAAAAAATATTTTTGTTTATGTTTATTAAATGAAAACAAATTTTAGGTGTAGATAAATAGGTAGAATTTTACACCAAAAATTCAGATTATTATCAGACTTTTAAAGAAAGAAAATTTCTTTATGATACAATAAGCCAAAGAATCAGGCATGGCACACGCCCCCGCAACTGCTTTGTTATTTTTACTTTTTTGTTAAGAAATTGCACTAGAGCCGTTCTTCGAATACTAAGAAGGAAAAGCTGGTGTGCTGATCTTTTGACTTTAAGTTTTAAAGTTTATAATTTGCATAAAGGCTAAAGTTTATACGAGAGTTGCTTTTTATATTTCGGGATTGCGCTAAACTAATGCTGCTGACGCTTCTATCGTAAAGTTTGACATTTTTGATGGTATACGTACTCAGAACGTATTGACATACGAGCGCTATTTGTGTAGTTTACTATAACTTCAAATCATCTCAGCTAAAAATGGAATTAAATCGTGAACATTTTCGAGTGATTATTTTTTACAACTTTAGATGTGGATTAACCCAACAACAGTGCTTTGATGAACTTAATTCGACTTTTGGCGATGAACCACTATCAAGGACTACTGTTTATCGATGGTTTGCAGACTTCAATCATGGCCGCAGTTCGGTTAAGGACGAATTTTGCGAAGATCGTCCAAAATCGGTTGTTATTCCGGAAAACATTGATGCTGTGCGTGAACTGATACTTCAAGATCGTCATGTGACTTATCATGTGATTGAGGTATCCTTGGGCATTAGTGGGACCAGCATACATTCAATATTGCATGAACATTTGGCCGTCAAAAATCAAATTCCGAAATATAAAAGGCAACCCTCGTAATATACATATTAGCTAACTTACCTATAACGAAGTGCCAATCGGACATATTCAAGACGGTTTTCTGCAGTCACGCGCTGGTACCTTGCACTTAGAGGAATTTCATGCCCACCTGCACTTGGTGTTGCAAAAGGTAACTCTAATGTATGAAATACTCTAGCACTTGGTTCCATATCACGAATGCATAACAATCCAGGAACATAATGCCTATCCATTTCAGTCAAATCTGCAGGTGTTAAAGGAATTCCTGCTAATTGCTTCCAAACAGGTTCTGCCAGATTTAATGATAGAGGACATCCTGTACGAATGGCAATACCCATTATGACACCTAAAAAAAAAAAATAAAGCATTTAATATTTCCCATTCTATTCAAAGAAATGAATTATTCCTTAGACACAACATTAAAAATAGAAATATATGATATTAAAGAGAAAAAAAATTAATATTTTCAATTTTGAAAAATTATAGGTTTGTTCAAACGGTTTGAATCTGTCAGACGCATGTCCAGATTTATAACAAAAAAACGGTGCATGCGTCTTAGGGTTTCAAAGTTGTTAGAACAAACTTATTTTTATATTAAAAATACAATTTTTATATTTAATTAATTACCTAAAAATTGGAACATTTCTAGACGAAGTCTTAAATTTCCAGAAGGATTCAATAGGAAACAATCCCGATTTGCGCCTGCTTCTTGTCTTCCATTGGGTGTGGGTATAAGCAAAGGCAAGGATCCATTTTGAAGTTCATCACACATTTCAGTGATACTTTCACTATAACCTCCTCCACAATCATCTACACTTTCGCCTAAAAAATTAAAATATTAACTAAAAAATGATAATCTCTTATTTAATTAAAAGATATAGCTTACCAACAAATTTAACTTTCCAAACTCTATGTGGTAAAAGTAAAGCTTCTGAAGTAAGTAAGCTTAATCGGGATACCATTTGTCCGAACACAGATTTAGATCCTTCGGGACCAGCTAAACCTACACCTTTTCCCCCTCTATGCCGTTTTACTCCAATCCTATTGAGTTCAATAACAGGTCCATGTTGTCGGTTGCGAACCATCGTCGCTTGGATAACCTTTTAATAAAGATAATTAATTAAAAAATTATTAATTAAAACGAATATGAATCAGGATACCTTTTTGAAAGTTGCTTCTTTTGTTGAACCCACAAGTAAACCACGAAGCTTGTCCAAACTTACTTCTCCACCAGCAGTAGCCGAATCTGGTCTAAACATAGCTACAGTGGGACAAAGTTGTTCACTAAAATGATGTAAAAGAACTAAACGATTTCGTAAAATATTCACAGGAATATCTTGAACAAGATCATATTCTAGAGGAATTGTAATTGGTAAGGTACCCCCGCCGCCTCCATTTGAATTTGGTTTATTTGTGCTCCATGCTAGAGTATGTGCAGAGCCGCAAGCTACTTGAGTAATTTTTTTCGACTGAAACAAAAATAAAGATGGATTATTTATAAGTTTGGTGGAAAAAAGAAAACAAAGCAAATTTATTTTTATTATTTACTAGTTCAAATTTTTTTTTTTCTTTAATTCAGTAATTCAAGTTCCCAAAATGTACGTCGCAGCTTCCTGGTGGGCTTTGACTGTAGGGCTCCGCGAGATATTCTAATAAAATTATTTTTTTTGCTTTTTTACAAAATTTAATTACTCTTTAGATTATGAAGGAAATTGAAGATTTGCATAAAAATTTTATTGCATAGTAAATCAATTCCTAATAAGCTAAGGAGGCGCCAAAAAAACTCAAGGATTCTAAGGGCGCTATGAACTTAAAAAGTTTAAAAACTGAGCTTTAATTTAAAAAAATTATAATTTATTTATTAAACTACTGACCTGTAGAGCTATTACTTGTCTCGGTCTCTGAATAGCATTAGTAGTTCCATCACCTAATTGCCCTTCGTCATTATCACCCCAAGTATAAACTTCTCCTTGATCAGTACACGCTACACAATGCAAAGATCCTGTGGCAATGCACGTAATGCGTTTACCTTGAAGAGCAGCAACTTTTCGAGGACGTCTTACATGTTCATCTGTACCATGGCCTAAACGATGATAATCACCTTTACCCCTGAAAATTTTAAAGATTTCGACATAATTAAAATTTGTTTTGTATTTTTGTTTTCTAATGTTATGGAAAAAATAAAATTACCATGTATAAACGCTACCAGAACGAGTGAGTGCTACTGAAAACTGAGATCCGCATTCCACTTTAATAACTCCAAGTCCAGCCAGAGATTCTATTTTCATTGGAAGTTTGCAACCATCACTCCCCCCTCGACCTAATTTGCCATAATCTCCATCTCCCCAACTCCAAACATTGTCATCATCAGTAATACAAAGTGTTTGGGCATCACCTGAGCCGCAGGCAATGTCAATTACTCGATAGCCTAGTAGGGCCTCAACCTGGAATAAAAATTATTATAAAAGTGGGGGAAGGGATCTAAAGGACGCTTAAAAATTTAGCATTTAGGCATTGAAATCTTTTAATTTATTTTTTATTATTTATTTTATTACCAGTTTAGGTTTAAGTTGATCGTCGGAATCCCCATGTCCGAGTCGTCCATATCTTCCTTTACCCCATGTGAAAACTTCTCCATGAACTGTAATTGCTGCAGAATGTGCTCCACCACAAGCGATATCAGCAATTTCTTTTCCTCTTAAAGCCTCTATGATTCTAGGTCGTTCGGACCAACTTAAAATGAGATGAAAATTATGAGAAGAACTCTCAAATTATTTATTTCACAAATATTTATTTAATTACTTTCGAGTGCCATGCCCAAGTTTGCCATCATCGCCTTCTCCCCAAGAATAAACTTCTCCTTCAGCAGATAGAGCCAAACAATGTTTTCCCCCGGAATTTACGGCCACTTTTTTAATGAAAACATGTTGTATTGATTCAAGTAAGGTGGGCATTAATATTGATTCATTTCCTCCGATTCCCAAACGACCTCCAGCACCATAGCCTGATAAAATAATTATAAATAAATTTTCAACTTCTAATGACAATCCCTCAACTATACAATAATATTATGAAGAATTGTGAAAAATTTACCTGTGGCATAAACTTTACCATCGGCAGTGACTGCAAGTAAAGTTTGTTCTCCACCTATCAATTGTACAGGTCGAAGTGCAGTAAGCGCTTCGCAAGGAGTTGGCAATTTAACTTTTGCGCCTTCAACACCTCCAAGCTGACCACGATGATTGTGACCCCAACCATAAATTGTACCACTTCCGGACCATGAAAGGGTCCAATCTTCAGGTTTTCTATAAATAATAATAATAATAATAATAATAATAATAATAATAAATACAAATATATTAATTGAATTTTCTTGATAACAACCTGTGAAGCCAAAGTAAAAGTTGTTGATCATGTGCTTGAGTAAAAAGCTGATGATTTTCATGATCATATGATAATGTTTCACCTTCTCTCATCATTTCTGAGATTTTCTTACGAACCTTTAAGAATAAATATATTCAATTAAAAAGAAATTTAAAAGAAAATAAAAAATAATTAGATAAAATAGGGAAACCTCTTTTTCACAGTTCTCCTCCTTTATTCTGACAAATGTTCAATGTTTTGATGACATAAAGCCTTTTTAAGAAAGTAGGTTACAAAGTGGATAAAATAAATGTGCACAAATTTAAACACCTTTTAATGATAATCTTTTGTATATTTATATTAAGGGAACTTTGTTATTTTCATTTGAGCCAATAATAATTAATGCAATGAATTTTGACTTTTATCTCCTTAAAAAACATTTAATTTTTTGGGTTGTAACAAATAACTAAATTTGCCATTAAAATTGCTTGCAAATAACACAAAAAAAGACTTCGAAGTGAAATGGAAAATTGTAAGAGGGTTATTTGTCTCAAACTATTTATATTTGATCTTCTTCTCCTTCTGTCCTTGCCTATCAATCCCGTTCTGAGCCACTCCTAATTTTCCCTTTTTACCCTGATATGTCGCCAAGAAAAAAAAAAACAATGTATATAATTGGAGATATCCAATAAAAGAAGGTTTGTTCTGTTTTTTATTTTAACCATAAATTCAAACAAAAAAAAATAAATTTATCACCTTACCTCAATGCAAAAGGTGTGAGGTAATTGAGTGCGATTAATTAGAGCTGCTGCAACTCGAGCAGCAAGGCAATAACGTCTAAACCAAGACCATTTGTGTCCTTCAGAACAACACGGAAGAGCGTCTAATCCAAGATCACAGGCTAGAGCAACTAATTCCTAAAAAAGAAATTAAATAATAAATAAAATAAAATAAATTCATTATATAATTAAATTTAAATTATTTATTTAAAACAGTGGCGAAGTTAAGTGTAGTGTTCATTAAAAAATATATAGTCTAAATTAAATAATTTGAAATGAAGCTATTCTGATTGAAAGCAGTCAATCAGCGCAAAGACTTATGACCTTCTTGATTCTGATTAACTTATGTCTAGGCTCTTTGTCAAATATGCACTATACTATAGGCTATAGAGATGTGTATCAGAGAGTTAGCATGCGTTGAAAGGCCCTTCTGTATCTGCTGCCCGGTAGATACTATTTCTTAAAAAATGAAAAATGCCCATTTAGAAATTTTTATTCAAAGAAAAAAAAAGAATATTAAAAAAAATTAAATTATTTTTTGATTATAATGACTATTCTTAGGCTAATTTAGTTTAGTCATTATTTTCACCAGTGATTTAATAAAAAAAGATGATTTTGAGATAATGTATGTATTCAATTCTGTTTTTACACAATTTTTAAA
>JAAAKE020040891.1:0-26670 GCA_010014785.2 Anisolabis maritima
GATTATAACTGGGGAGATTAATTGTGTAAGTGTGATCACTTGCTATCGAATCGTTTGAAGGTATACATGTCCCTAACCTATCCAAGAATCTTTTATACGGACGAAGGTTCACTAAAAATATCACATTGTGGCCGAAATATTTGCCGAATAAAGTGATATATAGTGAACTTGAGAAAGGCGGTTGGTTTTTTTCCTTCGAACCCTTACATTTATATATATATATATAAGGATGAGGTCAGATAAAAAATTAAGGATTTCCAGATTTTTATAAATAATTAATCATTAATATAAAATTATCTAATATTGTATATATGTTGAAACAAAGTTAAAATGTTTCGTAAAGGGCTGTGGCCAAGAGTGAATGGAATATTTTTTTTATGTTTGCCTCTAATTTCATCTCTCTCGTACGGAAGCTATTGATTGTTTCAGAAGCCAACAGATTTTTGATTCAAACTCCTCGAGTCGAGAATTCATAATTTTTGCCATTTGTTTTCATGTCTATATACACTTCTCATTTTTTTCAGGGCCAAAAACCAGAAAAAGTCCATTTAAGAGTATTATATACTCTCCCTCTCGAAAATAAATGGACAACCTGTATTTTTGGTTTCGTCTTAATGGCTAATTAGAAAACCTACACCAAATATAATCAATTTAATAATAGTTAAAACATTATGAAATTTGAAGATATTGACAATTATCTTTTAAGACGAAAAAATGATACAGGTTGTGCAAATACATTTGAGGTGGATAGTAGATTTTTTTTACTGAACCTTATGAAAAAGTGTTTCGCTATTTAAGAATTCACAGGTTTTATTGTATTCTGGATGATAATATTAGGAGAAATATTAGAGAAATAACCAGCTCCTTTTGTTTACCATCAACTCTATTTATTTAAACAATTACTTCGAGATGCAATTCGCCGCAGTGGTTGGTGGTGGATATCGTCTAAATATAAAATATTAGGCAAATAGTTGCCTTCTAATGCCTAAGTTGTTTATTGCATGTGTATAGACAAGGTGTGCAGCTCGAAATATATAAATAAATAAATAGTGATGGATAAAAACGTCTTTGGTTAATTCTTCCTTTAAAATAAAATTCTTTCATGCCCATTTTGAGACTGAATAACTATTTTATTAAAGAAATTAAAATAATTAATGCTCTACATAATATGTATCATAAAATTTTACTTATTCACTCTTCCAAAAATTATAAATTTGTGTACTGTACCTAATTTAAGATTGTGAAATTTTCTAAAATGAAAAATAAATGTATTATTAGGGAGAGGATATGTCTCTCTAAAAATTTTTATTCACCTTTTATTAAAGGAAATTAAACTCCTGCAAAGGGGACATCAGTTTAAAGAAATCCTACAAACAATTTAAGAACCGCTTGTCGAAATCACTTTTCTATATATTAGGGAGAATAATTCCATTGAAGTTTCGATTTCTGAAAAAATCATAATTACTATTGTTTATATATAAAGCTCTTCAGGCTAAGACATGGATTTTTCCAACCAAATGGGCCCAATACCCACCTATTTTATATATTCGGACACGGGAAAAGTTACAATGAAAAATTATGTTAATTTGAGGCCCTTCTATAAACTTTTTTCAGTGTCACAAAACCTCCAGACCCCCCTTTTTGAGGTAAAGTAAAAATACAACCGAATTATTAGAATCACCATAAGTAAAAGAAAGGAAGAACAGTAGAAATTGCAACCTTCACTCTATATATTCATATCAAGCGAGTGAAATCAACATAAATGAAATACGCATAGTATATGCCTATTAACAAATTCGACATAATTTTTTTTAGATCAAATTAAATTCTATTATTATTATTTGTTTTCTTTTTTTATTAAATTCCGATGCTTTAATAATCTTCTTTAGAAATGAATGATTCATTCTTGATTTAATGACCTTCTTCACCTTACCTCAATCTTTCTTCTTTATTCAGATCACTCATTCCCTCTCACTTTTTTTTACTCATCACTTGAAATCATAGAAAACAAGAAGAAGAAGAAGAAGCCATTGGATAGAAATTTAATAAGAAATTCGATTATATCGTTTTTTTTTTTATTCTCTCTGTCTGATTTTCGGGTTGATGATCTAAAGCTCAGCAACCATGCGTGGGAATAAATAACTCAAGAGTGATGGTAATAAGAAAGACAGAGAGGGTATATTAAAAGAAATTCGAGCGGTTTTAGCCTCTCTGCTCGATTTGAACAGAAAAAGTGACAATTGGAAATTAACTGGAAAAAAATTAAAAAAAAAAATTGAAAAATAAATCAAGCATAGATGAAGAGGTTATATATTGAGTGAAATTAAAAAATTTTTAAATATTTTTTACATTAATACTTAAAGAGAGTAAAATAATTCAGAAAGATATTATAGAAAACTTCACTTTAATTATATTAAAAATATGCAAGAGAATAGGGGAGAATTTACAAATAAAAGACTAACAAGGCTTGAAAGGTCTGGTTTTTTGTTAGACTTTTTCGGCATCTGAGGCCATTTAGAATCCATTTATTTAAATTATTTAAATTAGTAGCCAACATAATTTAAATAAATTTGTGTGTGTGTGAAGATCCCGATATATGTCTAGAGAGGTTGGGTTTTAGTTGACTATCTTCGTAATATAAATATATATACAAGATTGGCTACTTTTAGCTTTCTATAAGTGAAAATTATATATTTTAAGATAAATGAATGCGAGTTTATTGTAGTGCATGGATATATTTGTTAACTTTTTTTATATTTTATTTAAAGCCAATTTTGGGTTTCGATGGTCATTTTGACTGAAATAATATTATATATTAGAACAACAATAGGTGGCGACCTGCTGACGTTCCTTGGATCAGCAGTGCTTGGCCTTGCTTAACTTGAACAATCTTAGGGGCTGATCCTCTTCTCTCCCGGCCTCTCGGATTTAAACGTGGAGTGGATTCAAGTGTGGAAAGCACCAAACATGACCAATCAAAACGACCATCTTGCACTCATTTATCTTAAACGATATATTGACTTATAGTTTTATATATGCCCTAAGTATTGTTTTGAAAACCATCACCTTTTGCAAAACAAACCCTCTATTATTAAGAAAATTATATATACTATTTAGAACTTCAGCTCTGAAATCATTCATAAAATAAACCTAATAATAAAATTAATAAAAAAAAATTATCAATAAGTCCTACCAAAGGTTAGAAAGTTAAAAAAAAGCAACAAGCGAATAATTTTTACAAGAAATAAAAGAGCAATTTAAAAAAACTAGAATCGAGAATTTAATAACAATTTCGGTAGGTCGGTCCATATGATCTTTAAAATGTGTTTTTTATTGAATCAAATAATAAACTAAAATTTCTATATATTTACTGTCTTTTTTTTTGTTATTAGTTATATTTCAAATTCCTTTTTTTTTCATTGAAAATTAAAGAAACCATTGCAAACCACAAATCGAACTCTCGAAAAACACATAACATCACTGCATATTATGAAAATCAGAGTGAAGGATACAAATTCTCTTGTCTTATTGTAGTAAGCAGGCATTAAATAAAAATGAGAAATGGTGGAGTCGGCAACAGGTAAATAATTCAAAGAGTCGTAATAGTTTATATTTTATTCTTGGAAAAAAAAAAATTATTAAAAAAAAATCTTTGAATGAAGAGAATATCTAGAAGTTGTAGCGAGATTTAGATATAGAATCTTTTTATTCTTCATAGCCCTATATTAATTTTTATCTTTAAGGGTAAAAAATAAAGTTAAAATGATTGTCTTTTTTGATGACAGAGTCCAGCTACCATTACATATCATACATTACCTACGGCCGAAAGGTTAAAGATAGTGCCATTGTCAGTATTGATAACCTTAAAAGCTAAGGAGGATGGGTTCGAATCCCAAGCAGTCCGGTGAAGATTTATTTAAATCATTTGGATATCAATTAGTGCAAATAAATATGCTTGAATTACATCATATATAATCTAATTGTGATTATTTAAAGTCTATATGGCCTCAGACTAAAAAAAAAAATATATATATAAAGAACAAACCGATTTTAATAATTAACATATATATTTACCACATTGTAAGACAAATAGGTTTACCTGAGAATTGTGAAAATTGACTTCTTATTAGCTCTGAAGAAGTGTGAGACAAGAGCACGAAATGTCGGCAATAAAAATAAAATTGTTTTTATTTTTCACCTGGTTCCTCTCCCTAGCTCAAAACATAAAGTTATGTTTAATTTTTATAAAAATATTTATGAATCAAATTCTCAAAATCTCGAAATTTTAGACTTAAGGGGGTACAATACATACAGTATTTATAAAATTTTAGAGGACCAGAATAAATCAGTCACTATCAATAAACATTTTAATTGCTAATTTTAAATAAATATATTTAAAAAAAAGAGAGAAACTCGTCATTGTCTCTCGTTTAGTAGCCAAAGGAAGGAGAAGGAGATAGAAAGAGTAGAGAGGCATGGAGGTGAGTTGAGAATCATTGAGTTCATAGAAAATACTACAGGCGCTCCGTCTGTATGAAAACATTTAAATGTGTGAGTGTGAAGAGAAAAGTCGAGGCGCTCCCACCTTCAATTTTTTCTTCTTTTTTTTTTCTCTCCCCGGCTTGTCTTAGCAGCCCAAGTACAAGGTGTCAACATCATTCAATCAAAATAGAGAATGCTTTTTCTGATTTCCTTAATAATTTCATCAAGAGGTGGGAAAAAAATTAATTTTTTATGAATTTTTTCAAAGCCCCTTTTGGCACTTCTTCATTAGGAACATTGGCTGGTGTAAGATTTCCTCAGTTGATCCAAAATCCACAAATAATTAAAATAAAAAAAAAAAGACGAAATAACTTAAACATCAATTTTTTTTTTAAATTATTTTTTATTAAAAAAATTGTTGATATAACCTATATAATCATATATTTTATTGCTCTCCTACATGGCTTCTTTATAATTTTCCCGGATGGATGAAGGAACAAAGGAGATATGAATTTATTATTTCATTTTTGCCTGATATTTCTCTCCTGATTAAAGCCGTTTTAGAGTTAAAGACAAAAAAATGATAAGCCAGAAAACATAAAGATAATGCCCAAGGGCAAGAAATTCCTTCGGCGACCCTTATTTCTTTTGACCCGAAATGATCAATTCAGAAAAAAACTTTGACTATACAATTTTTCGAAATTTAATTTTTCAATCCAAAACAATTTCAATTTCATAAGATTATTTAATTTGATTAGTGGATATGATGAGATCTGAAATGTGAACAACGAATTACCTGAGCTAAGATCTGCATTTCTCTTTCTCACTCCTTTGCAAAATGCGATGAAGCTGCATGTTCCTACATATTTACAATTTTGATTTTAAATCAAGAGAATAAGGCAAGAAAGAAGAAGACTAATTTCAAAGTTATCTTATCTTATAATTTAATTTAGACTGGAACTATTGCTCCAAAGGATATACCCCAAATGTTTATTTTTGTATATAGTATGACACTTTGCGCATATACTGTTGAGAAAATATATACAAAAAATTCTTGAGGCAGAAAAATTTTGAAACTAACAATAATATAACCCTAGGTCAGTGCTTCTCAATCTATTATGCTCTCCCTTCCCCTGAGGAATCACAAAGAGAGGAGGGGGTAGGGAGAGAAAATAGAAAATACTGAATAAGGTGTGCTAAAAAAAACCTAGAGAAAGTCCGAGCGGTGAAAAATTTTTACTATCTAAAATTGGACGCTACATTAATAGTAAAATAATGGTTCACATTTCTAACAAGAATGAGAAAACTGTCCTATTCTTTTGGATTCTCTTTTAAAATAAAATAGTTTAATAAAATTAGTATTTTTCTATATCATCGTAATATATGTTATATATATATTGTTTTTCAAAATTGTTTTTATACATAAACAATGTTAAATTTTTGTATTGAATCTCTATGTAATTAACGTTTCAAGGTATAGCCTCGTAGTCTTTTAATAAATATAACTGTCGATTCTGTGGCGGAACAAGAATTTTATTAAAAGAAAAAAATACATTTGAATTTTTTCGCATAAGAATCCTTTCATCATACAAACTAAGTCACGGTGACGAACTTAGGGAATATAGTTATTAATTTTAAAGATTAAAAGGTAGTAGTAAAGTATGGATAGAAAAAAAGCGTTGTTTCCTAGAAAAATATATAAAATGTTAATTACGTTTCTAACGCGGCCAATTCAGAAGAAGCGCACTTGGCCATTTTTGTTTGATCATCCACACAAAGGAGTTAACAGGAAGAAGAAAAAAGAAGACGACCGAATAAGACATCAAGCGCCAGAATTCATCAGCATCCATGATGAATAAAGCAGGAAGGAATACGTTTTTTTTTTTTTGTCAAAATATTCACAAACAAGCAATTGACAATGTTGCTTCGGCAGTCGGAATGCAATATAGAAGATAAGATTTTAGAAAAGCTACACATTAAAAATTGAAAAAAGAATAGGTTTATAAATATAAAATGAAGGTGTTATATATTTTAAATAAGAAATTTCATAATAAAAAAAAAAAAAAAATGAAAAGACAGAGAGAGAAAGACAAAGGTATATAACTTAAAGAGTTAAGCCAAGCCAACCAGACAGGAAGCATCTGTCAACATTTGGCATGAGTTGTGAAAAATTCCACCAGAGAGAATTCTTAATTATTCATGTCAAATTTAAAATTCTATGAAATAAAACGACGAATAGCTAATTCTCAAGTCAGGAAGAGAGAGAGAGAGAGAGAACCACCACCAAACGTCCATCTTAACGACGTTTTCCTTTTTTTATTTTTTTTCTAATAAATTAATTATATTGCAAAATTAAAGAAAAAAAAAAACAAATTCTTTCAAATTTAAATTTTCATCCAGCCGCTTGTCCTTACACAAAGCTAAAGGACTTGCTTAATGATCTAAGGGTCAGCGTCTTTTGTCTTAAGCCATATTTATTTAAGAGAATGGGATAAATTTTACATTACATTAAAAATCATCCTTTAGGTGGCGGTTAATCTATAAATTCTAACCAATTGGCAAAGTGGCGGTTTAGAGGTGTGAATTTAACCAAATTTCGAGTCTACTCTTCACCTATATAAGTCAACTAAAAATCTGAATACTTGTAAGAGGTGCTTAGTTTATAGGTTAAAAAACCCACAGGCGTAAACCATGGTAGAACCTGGGTTCGACTCTCGCGAGTGCCTCATTTTTTCAATTTAAGAGTTTAAGGTAAATATCTTAATATCTAAAAATTGATTTTAATTATTTAAATTATATTAGCTATCAACTCACTAAACAAATAAAGACGGAATTTCATTCACCCAAGATTATATTAATATCATTTGGGTAGAGGTTAGACAGACTAGCCACCAAACTTTTAATGTATAGCTAAATACCGACAGTAACTTAATAAGTCAAATTTAAAATTAATAGATGATAGTAAATGAAAATTATTTTTTTTTTTTGCAATCAGGTTAGAGAACACTTCACTTTAATTATTACCAACTGCGCCTAGGCCACGCCACCCACTTAACCTAGGGAGGGAGCTCGACTCGAGTTAATATCACTTTTGCTTTATAGACCAAATTTCAATTTTATAAATTTAGAATGTTTCAATATATATACGATATATATATGTGGAATAACGCGGAAACCTTCCAGGACATATATATATATATATATATTCTCTTCAGTCATTTGTATCAGGAATTGACAAGGTAGTTACTCTAAAAAGTATTAGGAATACAACTGGGGTGGATTTTCATCTCATTCCCCAGGAGAGTTTATATCATCATACATGATAACTTCTTATCACTATAATCACTAACACAGTTGGATAAATTTTTGCCAGGTGGATTTGAAGTTGAGCTGCTTTCACTTCAGTATCAAAAGCTTGGCTGTTTTACCCTTCATTATATATATTAATATATATATATATATAGGGAGAGAGAGAGAGAGGCGATTAACCGAAAAAATAAAGCTTTTGATCCTGAGTTGAAGTCAGCTCAACCTCATGGCAAAAATTTATCCATCTAGTGTAGTAGTCATTATAGTGATACCTCTTCCTGGGGAAGGAAACGAGAATCCATCCCAGTTGTATTCCTAATACTTTTTAGAGTAACTACCTTGTCAATTCCTGATACAAATGACTGAAGAGAATATATAAGATATATATATATATATTAGAAAACATTTTTGTTATGTTAATTTAAATAAATAAAATAAACAAGAAAAATTACTAAAAAAATGATTTTTTTCTAATTAAAACTCTATTAAATCTTAAGTTTTTTTATCTTAAATTCGTAAATTGAAAAAATGAGGAACTCGCAGAAGTCGAATACAATCTCCTGTTATGCCCATGTGTGTTTTTGATGAACAGTTTTCTTTTGAAAAAACTTCATAATTTGAGGGGAGGAATTACTCCTTCAATCCATACTTCCCAAATGCCACCTATTTTATTTCCTGAAATACACGTACATCCCTGGTCCCTGTCCCTAAAACTCTTGCTTTTTGTTGAGAAGGTCAATGATTAGCTTCCCAATCTTAGTAATAAAATTTATTTAAATTATATTGCCTACCAATTAATTTAAATAAATATGGACAGATAATGGGAATCAAATTTCACATTTAATATATCTGGCCTCCAATGAACAATCATTAAATTTATTTATGAAGATTTGCCCAATCATAGACTTTCAATGTAAGGTAGCATAGAAGAAGGGAAATTTAAAATTGAAAAAAAAAAAAATAATTCGTTATTTATTCTTTAAAATAGTAATATATTATCTGTTTATTTCTAAATGAAATTTATAAATCGAAAGTCGTTGTAAATTTTATGCTTCGTGAGTTTTTATGACTTAATTAATTCGATGAGATACGAGACCCTTTCTTTATTATTTATATGGAAATTTAATACAGTCTCTCTTTTGCTTTGAAATATCAAAGGCAAGTGCAATTAGGCAAAGAGAGCTCACGTTTGTAGTCTTTGAATATATGCTTCTCTTTTTCTAGACGAGTTCATCGATATCTTTGAGATTTCGCCAAGGGGCGAGACCCTCTCTTTCTAAATCCTCTCTAAGCCAATCTGAATTTCGAGAGAAAGAGAGAGAGAGAGAGAGATAGAGAGATGAAATTGTGTCACAAATTGAATCTTTTTCGAAATTCAAATGTAAATCTCATCCTCGGAAATATATATATATATATATCGGAATTTGAGTGTGTGTTGTCTCGAGGGCTTTAAGTTTGATTAGAATAAATAAAGGGGCGATAATCAAGGATACCGTTATTAGGGCTATTTTAGATTCACCATGGACTCTACCCTCCGTGGGAAAAGAAGCAATGAGTGACCGTATTGTCATCGACACGACTTACTTAATATTCCATTACATTACAATTGAGATCAACTATATTACGGTTTTGTTTAGAATATATTGGTGCTTTATCGTTTTAACTTTTTTTTTTTCCATAATAAGTCATTTTTGTTTTTCAAAATTTTTGTAATTAATGATGTTTTTTATAACTATCATATTTAATTAATTGAGAAAGTAAAAAAAAAAATTAACTTGACGTAGTTTTTATTTTTTATTTACTCCATAGTGACGGCGACATATCAAATTTTTTTTTTTGGAGAGGAGAAAGCAATCTATTTAAATCCCCACAAGAAATTTTATTAAAGATATTATTCTAAAAAAAAATATTTTTCTTATTTTATTTAATGAAATAAACGGGAAAGTAAAATGATAAGGGAGTATATGCTCCTTTGCTTTCCACACAAATGTCACTTCCCTGGCTCTCAATGAGGTATAAGCTTTAATCTCATTATAAATGTTACAATTTTTGGATACTTAGAGCTTTTCTTGGAAAAAAGTCCCGTTATACGATCATTACCTCCTGATAGATACCTTCTCAATCACAAAAAAAATTTCAATTCATTTTAATTTTTGTTCTAAAAATGAATAAAGTTAGCCTGCGCGAAATATAATAAAAATTAATTAATGATAGATACAGCTTGCTTGCCTTCTTCAATTGTGTTTGATTGGACCTAGCCACCGAGGACTTGTGCCTCTAAGCAGGTCTTAAATAAATTTATTTATTTATTTATTTTTTCAATTTCTTCATCTAAATTCAAATATTATTTATTATCGATACTCCCTATTGTTTAAGTAAATTTTACTTAGTGAATTTGCGAACCCTAAAGTTTTTTTTGACTCCTAAGGCCATTTAGACTCCGTTCATATTTATTTAAATTAATTGATAGCCAATATAATTTAAATAAATTCTATCGCTCAGGACGAGGAATGTACCAATGGCTCTTAGAGCATGAAGCAAGAGCTTTATCTCTGTTCTACACAACAGGGGCTATTTTAAGGTTATAAATTTTCGGCCAAGAGTGAGAGGCCTAAATATAATTAAAATAATATTAAATTTTCCATGCCCCCCTCCCCTTTCTGAAGAATCTAATAGGGAACAATGAACCCTCTATTTCTAGTGCCTATTATTATTATCATATTAGCTAATATTGTTTCCATAAATCTTTTTCTTATTCACTTTTTTTTATGGCAAAAAAATTATACTTTTAATAATTAAAAATGGACAAAAGATAGAACATATAAAAAACAACTAATTCCCTTTTGATGAGTTGGTTAGAGATTACAAAATGTCCATTGCTAGCATCATTTTATATTAAAAAAAAAAATAAAAAAAAGGTGACGCCTGTTTGTGAATATGTAAAAGAGAAAGATGTCGGAAGAAGAAAGACGTTGAGGATATGGAGGATGGGGTAGAAGAAGTAGAAGAAGAAGAAGAAGAAGAAGAGGGACAAAAGGGGATGAAGGAGGATGGAGCCGATCGATGGTGTCGGGGCAACACCCATTCTTGCCTTGCTTACCCTATATGTAGATCCAGAGAGAGCAAAAAGAAGGACCCACCCCCACACATGGCCCCTGAGGAATATACAAATTGCATCTCGACACTAGCAAGGCGGGTCTTTAGATCAATACAAAACACACACGAAAAGAAGAAGAAGAAGAGTGCGAAGAAAAAGATGAAATAAGGGTTAGAGAGGGTCGTCAAAGGTCAACCGGTTGATGACCCATACTTCCCCACCCGGTCCATTTGCAATGGAAAAAGGGACGCTTAAAAAAATTAAAATCATCCAACTCAGGGTTGAAGAAGATAAATATGTCTCGTGCTTTCAATTTTAAACAGTATTTCCGCGTAGAGGTTAAAAGAGGTGATCCGTTGGTCCGATTTCGAATCCCACATACGAATAAATTTACTGAGTATGATTATATAGCAAATTTAAATTTCTATCAATAAAATTTAGAAAATTGATCTCATCAAGATAATCAAATGTGAAGAACTAGTGATCCTTTAGAAAGTAGAGAAAGTAAAATAAATTTTTTCAAGAATCATTTAAATCCTCTTTATTAAATATAAATTTGCAATTATTATAATACAACATGAAGTGAAAAGTCCCGGGACTCGCCACTATATGGCACCACTAACTAAATAACTACATGATTTTTAGAAAGTACCATCCTTCAAAATTTTCATGACATTTCGGCCTTTTGACTACTATTTGAGATCGGGTAAATGACGGTCTTTTCGCTCGGGTTTTCTAACAATCGACCAAAGACAGCAACGTGTCGATGATTTAAAGCGCGGGTTGAAGCTGTTTCAACCAAATGAGTTCTTAGGCCGATTCGTAACAATGGATGAAACATGGGTGCATTTCTACACTCCTGAGTACAAGAGGAGCCAAATGAGGATAATGAAAATGAAAAAAATGGGTATTTTTGAGGCCTTGACAAATTGAACTACATGAAAGTAATCCAAAAGTTAAAGGATCGTTGGAATAAGTGTATTTCTCTTGAAGGAAACTATGTTGAAGAGAGAAATGACAAAAAAATGTTTTTTTTCATTGCTAGTTCTGGGAGTTTTCACTCCATGTAATATATGAGCCATATACTTGTCAAATTGATTCCAGAAAACAATAAGAAAAAAATTGGATTTATTATTTTTTTAGGGGGAAGGAAACAGTCAAAAATGCCAACAAATTTTTTGAATTGTCAGAATTTAAATCCTGGGAACTCCTGATGATGATTTTAAATTTAAGTGAATAAATTAAAAATGGAAAATTATTAATATATATTCTTCAAATGTTTTGATTATAAGTTAACAAAAAGTAGATTAGATCTAATAGGTCCTGAAAAAGCACCAAAACTATTATTTAATTTTTTAATTGTTGACGTTTCGGGCACAAATCAAACCTTTCCTTAGGATAAGTGAATGTTATGAAATACAGATGATAAGTATTTTTTGCTATACCATTATATTATTACAATATATTATAATATTACAATATAATTTTATATATAATATTGTAAAAAAATACTATCTGTATTTTATAACATTCAATTATGGAAGGGCATGTCGACAATTGAAGAAAAAAAATTTAATAAGTATTTTTTTTTTAATTTTCTTCTGGCTACTTTTCCTGTCCTATCAGATTTAAATTAGACAGCCACATCTCATTACCTTCCAAAAGTAGATTAGATAGATTTGGCTTGTGAATCCTTCAATCTCTTCTGACGACCAATTGATGAAATTAAGATATTTTTAGAAAAAGGGAAGCGAAAACCTTAAATATGTCGACTTATTGGATCCAATTTGGTTAATTCTAAGAGACCTGCGACCGGATGAACTTTCCTTATCCACCTTCATTTTTTGTGATTTATTTACAGGTTGCTAGGGCCATTAGACTTTATACATATTAATATAATATGTTACATAGGAAAAATCATTTATCGATGGCTACTGGCTGACGTTCTCTTTACTCCCTCGAGGCCGCGTATCCCGAGGTTCAGCAGTGCAAGGCCTTGCTTAACAATCACGACCTCGGTAGCTGTTCCTCTTCTTTTCGGCAAGGCCCGGCGCCCTCTCGAATCCGACTCCTTCGCTATGTATTTCTGTACCAATCCTGCATTACTGAAATGATAAGAAGACATTGATATATTCTATTTGTGTATATATGTATAATTATTTCATATTTATCCTAGTTGTAATATTGTAGTATACTCATTCAATCAGCCTAGTGGAGGTTTTATATTAACATAAAGATCTTTTTTGTTTTGTTTCAATAATTCATTTTTTCCTACTTTTTTTTTTATATCTTATAACATCCTCCCTAGTTTACTTTAAATTTGTTGAAAGGGTTCGGATGGAATTAGTTAGTAGATAGAAATGATAACAGGAGGTACAAGTAATTTCCATGTGCCGATTGATGGCTACGGCCAGATGTGGGCTGAGTCTGAGGTGTATGTCTCCGTGCACAAAAGCACCTTGAGTAAATAAACAGGGAACCCGGTAGATGGGCCTATGAAATGAAAAAAAATTTAATAATTTATTATTAATTTCTAAAAATCTTAAATCTTAGAGGAGCTTCTTTATTTTAGTTACATATTTCAGAGATTTTTTTTTCTGATAAAAACTCATATATAGTAAACGCGGTGTATTATGCTCCTGTATAAGTGTATGTGTATCACTCGAGAGAGTTGGTCTATTGGATTATTTATGACATTGCAATCTAGTCAAGAGTACGTATGAGATGTTCGTTTTGTTTACCCCACGTGCGAACATAACTCTCTGCTCTCCTGATTGCCATCTCGGGGGTGTAACAGAGTAACACTCTTATTCCATCCTCCCACCCTCACCACTGCTCCTCTTTAAATTTGTATATATGGTTGTGTTTGTGTATTTATGCGCTCCATCTGTAAATCAAACATATTTTTATATTTTACCCCCTATTTTCTTTTTTTATTCTCTTTTCTTGACCGGTATAGTAAGTTTCTTTTTATTAATAAAATAAATAAATGAATAAAAATATCAAGTGTTTTTTATATTAACTTTATGAGAATATTAAAATTGTTCTAGGTCTAACAAAAACGAAATTCTTCTCAGCCCTTTGCCCTACGAGAGGGCGTGATGAAATTGTTTGCATTAAAGTCGCCTAAGAGAATAACGATGTTTTTTTTCTAAAACGAAATACTAATGTATATTTTTAAAATATTTTTTTAGATTATTTACATAACTTTAATGGTGCGGTCACTTTCGGAATATCAGAAAGAGAAAAGAGGCAGGGAAAGGTTCAAGGGTGATTTCTTCCCTCTCTCTACAGACAAAAAAGCGGGAAATGTATAGAGCGAAGTTTTGGATTGGTCTGAACTGGCGTGGAAATTCACAGTTTTAGAGTAGGGTAAAATTTCTATAATTAACAAAACCATCCGATTATAATTTTAAAATATTTTATAAAATATATTATTTTGTCTTCTTTCTTTGCCTTTTAGATTAAATTGGAATCTGCATAAATGATTTATAGTTGCAGTTAGGAGGAACAAACATACCTGTCTCAAAACCTAATATTTTATGAGGGGAGGTGTCTGGCTTATAGAGAGGAGAAGAAATAGCACTCTTAGCTTGAGTAACTCGTGGTTGCCATCTCACCAGATATGAGTTTCTCAGTAGTTTTAAAATTTACTAATTAATCCTACCCCTGAATTAGTGCCAAGACTGTTGTCTATTCACAGAGGTTTGTTTCAATGTCATAAGCTAAAAATGTATTTGAAATAAAATTTAATAATTAAATATTAATGGTTAAAATTATATATATATGCCCCCACGTCGTGGCCGAGGGGTTAAAACTATTGACAAGGTCAATATTGATAACCTTAAAAGCCAAGAGATGTAGGTTCGGATCCCAGGCAATTCGATAAAAATTTATTTAAAGCAATTGGATACCAAATGATTTAAATAAATATGCCTGGATAACAAGTATTGTAAATAATAAATTGCTAATGATTTAAAAGTCTCTATGACCTCAGATGCCGAGAGACTTAAAATAAAATATATATATGTTCTGGAAGGTTTCCGCGGTTGGTTGTATGTGGAATAATGTTTCCACATTATTATATATATATATATATATATATCTTATTTCTAATTAACCTCTGAAGCCGAAAGACAAAAACAAATTCACTATGATCCAAAAAAATTGGATATAATAGACCTATATGTGAAAATCCAATAAAATTAATAAGATTTTTGATTAAATGCGTATATTTAAAATTTTTTTAGTCATTTCTTATTTGAGTATACCGATATAGAAATTATATTTTTTTATATTTAAAATTATGTAATGTTAGTTCGGTTGCTATCAAGTCCTTCCTTAGAGTTTAATGTTTTATTATTATTATTTATTCATTCTTTTGGATGAATGGAGCGGAGAATTGAATTCCGCCTGTCCCGGTGGTCCCGATTTTTTTTAATGTGAAGGGGGTTTGTCTGCCATCAGTTGCCACCATGATGGATAGAATAATATTATGCGATTTGTTTTCTTTTGGACTTTTTATGAAATGAAGGGCCCTCTCGCGTTGGTGAATTGGAAAGAAAGGAAACGAACGAAAAGGATCTCCAGCAGCATCCAACCATTGTCCAACTCCAGACCATCTCTCTCTCTCTCTTTCTCGCTTTGCTTTGAATTAAACTTAACGATTCTAAATAAAAAAAAAGTCCTTTTCTATATAAGGGCTGGTATATATATCAGAAGCAATGAAGGAATTTATTTGAAAAATATTATATTCTCTATTTATTTCAAAAAAGATATTTCTCAAATATGTAAGGGTATTTATATAAATACATGACTTGCATAAAATATAGATTTAGCATATTTGCCATTATTATAAGAAACCAAAAGAAACCATTTCAAATATTTCTTATAACATATTAAAAGAAAAAATATTCAGTTTCATACCTATTATTTTTAATAAAGTACAATTTATTTTTTATTGAATTAAAAGTTATAAAATTCCTGTAGTGATATTAATATTTATAGTAAGAGAAAAATTCCTTCTAAATAAATAAAATAAGTAAAATTTTTAAAGTTTTTTCCATTATAGATCTGCACGTGTCAAAATTTTTTGGCCTGTATTCGCCTATGCCCATATTTTTTTCGAATTTCTGCTAGTATCCGGCCCAGAATTTTTTACCTATCTCCAAGCCCACCTGTATCCGGACACGAGCCCATGGGCTTACGTGTGTACTTGCATATTAATAGACTTTTTTTTATTTTACATAATGATAGATATTTTTTTAAATTAAAATATTATTATTGGAATTTTATCTTATCTTCTAAAGTTCTATTCTTCAATATATTAAATCAAGGTTGTTTTACAATAACCACTCTAAGCTTTATATTCATTTTTGTTTACTCGATATGATGTCACAGCTTCATCATATGAAATGTATTTGAAATTCGAATTCATATACACTTAATGTCACATACTAGATCATTCGATGTAAATTTACTATGTATTTGCTCTTAATGTGCTTTTTCTAAAGGGAGCAACGAAACAAAGTGTTTTGGAAAACAGCCCAAAGAATATAGACTATAAGTGCTAGATTTAGCGGAGCATATTAAGTTTCTCTTTCTAATATAAAACCTATTATAGTTGGATTGTTTACCCTTGAAAAGAAGAAACATGGATCATCCCCATTATATTAATTTCAAGACTTATTTAAAAAAAAAACCCTGATACATTTGTCTGAAGGAAAGAAGATAAGTTGACATTTAAAAATCCGGCAATTGAAAGTCAGATTCTTTCAGATTTTGGAGCGCATTTTCAAATTTACTATGTTGGCGTGCTACTTTTTTCTGCGGGTACCGTTTATGTTTTGATGTCGCTGTACTCCAGAATCAGCTGTTAGGTTTTGCTTGCACCTGCTAAGAGGCATTCCTGCTCATTCCTTCTCATTATATCATTTATTTGCTGCTGTATAGCCCCTTTTTGGATTCAGCAGAGAAAAGAGGTGGCGTAAAACGAAATCATCGTGCGTTGTCGATTACAGAGAAAGTGGAGATGCTAAAAAAAACTTAATAGCGACGTGTCAGTGCAAAATATTTATAAAAAACATACAATATTGGCTCTTCAACAATGTATTGTATTTCGGTTAAATATATAACCAAAAAAATCCGGCGTTTTTGAAAATTCGGCACTCCTTAGGTCCCGAGGTTGCCGGATTTTTGAATGTCTGAAGATTTTTAAAAATGTTTCAAAAGTGAGTATGAATTTGTAAATAATTAACAACACACAAACAAGAAAAATTTTTATAAACACAGAACACTCCATTTCGACAATGTCATTTTTACCTAATTTCCTTAGTTCAACAGTGACGAATTGGCGGAACTATCCGAATATATTGCCAGGTGACACTGCTCTTGAAAACAGTTAAAATTAAGATAATTAAAAGCGTTCTCTATTTTATTTTTTAAATGAAATTTATCTTTTATACTCTATAAATTTTTTGTATGTCCTCTAATTTATTCAAAACTTGAATTTTTCATTTGAACTTTTTTATGCAAAAAATTAATCAGGCACTCTTATAAATGTCCACTTATTTATTATTTTTTTAAAATTTTATTTTACACAATGATAGATATTTTTTAGTATACTATTTAAAACCTACCATACTTTATTTAGAGTAATTACATATTTGTCATTTATATTTATTTTTCTCTGCTAAACATTAAAAAAATGTTCAATTCAATTCATTTTTTTCAATTCCATCACTAGAATATATTGAATCTTTTATTGCATTAGATGATTGTGATTATATGAGAAAAAAAAATCAGAGTGTTTAAAGTGCGATGTTAGTCAATTTTGGTCAGTCCACGGGTCGGTTAACAACCTTCGGGCTGATTGGGTTACCATCCATCATCCATCCATCCATAGTATGTCATTACCACAACCTTTGGCCACTAAGCAATTAAAGTGAAAAAGAGAATCCTTGTAGCCTGAACAGGGTATCATACTTTACAATAAGAACTCGAAATTGACTCCCCCCTCTTCTTCTTCTTGTAATATACGATTGATTTTCTTCTTATTTTTCCTCGTCTATTTCGCGTCTTGAGTCTTTCGCACGTTCCCATCCATCCATTTTGATTGGAGCATAATAGCCGCCATACTTTTGATCCACCAATCATATATTATTGACTATTTGCTATTTAATATGAACGGAATGCATGGAATCTGACAATCAAAGCGTCCAGGATTAATGGATATGGTTAAATGAGAATTTAATAAAAAAAACAAACAATTTTTTTTCAAAAGTATTTACAAAGAAATAACTTCAATGGAATTTTTCTAATTGTGAATATACTTGTTCATTATAAAAGTAGGGTAATTTAATCAAATATCATTCGATAAAAATATATATATACGGATAGCCCATATAGCTACTATATACGAGGGTGGCCTGAAAAGTTTCCGACCTAACAAAGATATAAGATATTTTTTCTTCAAATTTATTTTTATTTTTCTACATAGTCTTCTATTAAATTACACAAAATATTTATTAACGATAATTATCAAGACATATTTATTTACAACAATTAGTATCCAATTGATTTAAATCAATTTTTCGTTGGATTGCCTGGGAACTGAACCCGCATCACATGAGACTCAGTTTAAAACTAAATAAAATAGAGAACACTAATTTGTTTTTGAGAAAATTGGAATTGTAAGAAAAATATTCCACTTTTTTAAAGGTTTATTTGGCCCCTGAGGTTAGACTCTGTCCATATTTATTTAAATTAATTGATGGCTAATATTTAATTCAAATAAATTTATTCGCTCAGGACTGGAAGCATACCACTGACCTATAGATTTCGAAGCTCCTCTCTTATACTATTTCATTTTAATAAACTAGAGAGCTGGTCGCAGATTTCTGCAATCTAATAAAAAGCTTAATAACGAATAAAAAACATGGATTTTTGGGAGTACATGTCGTCAAGTTTAACTGAAGACAGATATGTATTCAGCTTTAAAATGACTTATCGTTTAACTTCCCTTTGTGTAGAAAAATTTGAAGCTGATGAGAACCCACTTCCTATTTCTAGATCGTTTAGGAAAAGTACAGTGTAAATATAAGGACTATGTCTGATTATATGGTCAGGTTATTTGGACAATTAGGCAACGTTAAACTAAAGGAGATATCACAGTTTCGTTCTCATTACAAGGATTATTATAATTCTATAATATATAGATAGATATCTATTTTTTAAATGAAATTTTTAATTTACATTCTCTTGATTAATTTAAAAATATTCCTAGATTAAATTCTTTTTTAATTTTAACGTTTCTGAAATAGTAAAAGAAATATTAGAATATTTAGGCTCAAGTTTCTCATTCTTATATATTTTAGCCTATTATCTTTGGTTTAAATTCAATTTGGCCTCCATAAGTGGACACACATCATGAGGAACAAACCTGATTTTAACTAAAGTTAAAATAAAGTAATAATTTTGTTTATGCACCGGGCTTAAATTTTTTTTTAAATTTTAAAGAAAAAATAAATTTATCTAGACATATGTACTTAGCTATATAATAAAAAATATTGTTATTGATTCATTCCTTTGGTATTATATAATATGAACTGCCAGATATAGAATTCTTATTTTTTATAAATTTTATTTATTTTTTGTTCTTAATTTCACCTTGAACTTCATTTATTTTACACTTTGAAATGTTAATGTCTAACCTTTTATAATGATTAGTCAAGGTAACTTGCCATAGAAATATTTTTAATTACTTTAAAAAAAAATCATTTTTTTAATAAATTATAACAGCCAAAAAGAAAGATCATTTAAGAAAATGAATTTAACGGATGTTAATTTCGTTATCAGAATAATTGTTAACTACAAAAGAGCTACATCCGGCTTTTAGATTCGAGCTTCTTAAGCAAGACTAATTGTCTTAATCATTAACATTTATAAATATGATTGATTGTATGCTCGTGTGTGTGCGTACCTTCTGCCTGCATAGGATCCCATTCCTTGCGGGGGGCGCATTCCTTAGGGCCCCATACGTGCCTTACCTTGCCACGCCTCTTTGCTACAATTGCAGACAGATTCAAATCATCTCGTCGTCGTCTTTTCTTGCGGGGATTTTTTTTTCGCTATTAAACTCGATAAGCGTGCATTAGCTCTTTGGATAGAGACCATCTCCACCTGCAAGCAAACTTCTTAAACAGAGGAGATTGGACTCCAGAGGTGAATGGAATTTACGTATTTAATATACAAATTGGACTATTTTTTTTAAACTTAATTTTATATTCTTGTTACCAGGTAAGCACAGGACTATAGTTTAATGGTCCAAGACAATTCCATTGTCAAAATAAAGTAAGAAGAGAGAATCATTCAAGACGGTAGACTTCAATACAGGCTAAATCCTAATAAATCCTAATAAAAAATGATAAGATGTTCTTTAAAAAGAGAATGAAGGAAGATATAGTGCTGTCTATATGAGGAAACTCCTGGCTGTGTTAAAAATTTGCTTTGTCCAATATTAATTAATTTTAATCTGCATATTAATTCACAGAAGAATGAATATGTGCTCTTCTTGTGGATCAAGTTAGACTTAGGCGCTTCCTAAATTCTACAGTTTTCGCTTCCTCGGCTCAAGACTCAGTGATAATGGTGAACCCGCTGAGAAGATAGCTGGCTAAAATGGTGAGAATGCTCTGGAATCCTTTGTGATAGACGGATGCACATACAGAGAAAAATTTGTCGAGGACGGCCCAATCTATCCCGAGGGGGGGATTAGACCCCCCCGGGTCTAATCCAATCTATACTCAATCAATATAATAATCTTCTACATATTATTATTTTAGGCCAAATATTATCTGGATTTTTACTGTCATAGATTGTTTGAAAGTCACCACCTATTCCATATGAATCCCTTTGTATTATTTTATTTCGTTTATTTTTTTTTTTTTTTTCTTTTTGTTTAGGAATAATTTATACAAACATAAATCGCTAGGACTCTTTTAATTTTAATGATCTATAATTATATAGACAATAACGTAGATTCAATACCAAGACAGTATTTCAATTTCGATAAAATCATCATTTATTATTAATAAGTAATAATAATAATGATACATGTTTAAAAGAATTTTGACATCAGTTGTTTTTTAGGAAAAAATAATTAGCCGGTTTTGTTTTTTCTATTAATTTATTTATGAGAAAAATAGACCTAATTTCTTCTACCTGTAAATGTTATTTGAGGTTATGGTTTTATAATTTCAGAGTAAAATATCGTAATTCTAATTTAATTGAAAATAATATCTATTTATTTATTTGAGTGTTTGTTCAAACCTTTCTAAGAAGTAACAAAGAGATTTAGGCTCTGGTACTTTTAGTAGAGATTTTTAAAAGAGAAAACCTCAGCAAACCACCAAATTATCTTTTGTTAATTCGGTTAATATTTATAATTTCCATTGCAATTCTTTATTTATCTTAAGAGTAATTTCCAATCGATTGAAATCGTAAGAAATCTGCGCAAAAAGTTAATGATAGTCAAAAACATACTGCGATGGGAATCACTGAACTCTAAGTAAACTGGAAAGATTACTTAGAAGCGAGAGAAATAAATATGCCTGGATAATCTGTATTATAATAACTGAATAAATAAATATATAATAGTTATATGGCAAGATGGCAGAGACGAAAAAATTTATAATTTTTCATTTTTTATTTTATTTTGTTTGTCTTTTAGTCTTTTCGACATCTGAGGCCATATAGACTCTAAACAATCTTAGATGTTTGTTATTTAAGATACAATTATCCGTTTAATCATTCATATCAGTTGGTATGATTTAAATAAATTTGTATCCTGCCTGGGATCCGAACCCACATCCCTTGACTTTGAAGGTTGTCAGTATCATTAATTGCTGGTCTCTTCGAGGCAGACCCGAGATAAGGCAAACATTCGACGTCCAGAGGCCAGGGGGATCACAACCCCATGACGACGGTCACTATCATCATCTCTAACGGAAGAACATCTTCCGGAGAGACCGGCCAAGTCGAGCCCGAGTTGGCCTACCCTCAGTAGGCCTCAGAATCGTCCTCACCATTCCATCTCCCTTTAAATTAATTATTTTTTTTTATAATAAATCATATATTTCATTTCTTTTTAATTATTTTATTTATTTATGTAATTTTAAAGAATTCCTTATTTAAATTCTTTTTTTATTCATCTTATTCGTCATTTTATTTTAATGTTTTATTTTTTTTTGAAACTTTAAATTTAAATAAACAGAAGAAACCGACAACTAATTTTCCCTGATATATACTTCCTTGGTTTGTTAGTACCATTCGATATGTTTAAAACCTAATGGCCTTAAGCAGCCGAATAGACTCTAAATAAATTTTAAAAAATATTTAATAATTTAAATTTTTGTCCGATTTAAAATACGGACAGTACAGTATTTATACTGTAGTATTGGTTGTTTTTTTTAAATGCATTATTTATTAAAAACAGATCTATTTTACATTCTGAGATAAAAGATTAAAAATTAAATTTAAATAAACTCATATCTGGATCGAACTACCCACTTCTAAATATTAAAGGACATTCTAAAACAGTCGCGTTTTGATAAGATTTAAGCTCTCATTTAAAATAATTCTAAGTTTATAAAAATGCCGACTGGAAAGAGAAGTGAAGAGATTGATTTCATGAGAGCTGGATCTAGTTGTTATGTCCCAATCGATTGCCAATGTTGTTTATTGAGATATATGGGTGGGAAGTCATCATTGGAACACAAAAGTTATTTTGATGACATTTCGTTTTCCAAGGCCTGAATTCGGATTAAATTACCAACGAATGAAATAATTTCACTGGACGCCCACTTACCCCCATTATCCTATTCATTTTCTAAATATCATGTTCAAAAAACAATTTATTGAACAACAATAAGAAAAAATTTATTTTATTAGCCCAATAAAATTTTTTAACCCTTTTGGAAAGTTTACAAACATCAGTTATTGCCCAATAGGAGAAAGATACAATGAAATTCAAAACTCAAAACGAGATTTCGTTTTTTATTAAAATAAAAATTAATTTTTTAAAGACTTAATTAGGATAAATATTACGGGTGTGACTAAGAACTTTTTCTTACAGCAAGATAAAGTAATGTGATGTTTTAATGCACAATATTTTTTTTATTTATGATAGTATATCAACACCCAAGAGGTATTCGGATCCCAGACAGTCCGATGAAAATTTATTCAAATCGTTTGGATATCAATTGATTTAAAAAATAATCTGTATCAATAAATATAATTATATGTGTATCGTTTAAGTCTATATGGCCCAAAATGCCTTCAAGATTAAATAAACACTTCTATACCTATCTATCTATCATTATTAAAAGAGCAATACTTGTAGGTAATATAAGTATGTATGTAAATCTTTTCTTGAAAGAGGGTTCTAATAATTGTGATGAAATTTAGTATACGAGTATTTACTATTGTAATATTTTGGGGGCGAGGAATCGTTTGCGAGATTCTCATCTTTGGAGAAATATATTTAGGGCGTCTCTGTTTGGTGGGACTTATTTATTTAATTTTTAGCTCATAACATTATGTCTATGCAAAGATGAAACTTTTGAAAAGTCTCTCTTATTGGCCCTTCTTGCTAATTAAAAAACCCAGAACTAGGATCCGAATAAATTTAAATAAATATGAAAAATTTTTATATTATTATATATTATATTTTTTTAGTCTTTTCGGCATCTGAGGTCATATAGACCTGAAACGATACACAACACATCCACCATGACACATCTAATCCAGGCATATTTATTTAAATCAAGTGATATCCAATTGATTTATCTCATCGGACTGCCTGGGATCTGAACTCCCACCCCCTGGCATCTAAGGTTATCAATATTGACAAGAGTAGAATTTATTTCTAAAAGTGAGGTTTAGTTAACTATTATAATAAAAAAAAGACAAATACATCGGGGTTATAATATTTTCTTATAATATACAAATGAAGTCTAAAACTTGTCAAGTGCCAAATTTTCAAAAATTGAATAATTTATGTAGAATGTGCTATAATTTAATCCCAATGCATTAATAAATGTGCTTTATTCTTAAGAGTTATTAATCGATGTATTCGATGAAATTTTTTTTTAGTCTTTTTGCATCTGAGACCATAAAGACGATATACAATATATTTATTTACGATACAAATTTTTATCACTTGGTATCCAATTGATTTAAATACATTTTTGGTTCGGATCTCAGGCAGTACGATAAAAATTTATTTAAAATAAAAGGATAATAATTGAAATTATTTTATATTAATTTTAATTTATTTATTTAACAGAAAATATACCTGGTATGTATCGTTAATTAAATATTATTGAATAGTTTAAAGAATTTAAAGTGGACTCAGGTGGTGGAAAAAATCAACATTTAATAATCTAATAATTTCTTAAATAATATAAAATACATCCATAAGGTCCTAGAGGACAGAGTGGCAATTCATTGCTTCTAGTAGAATAGTTTTAGACCCCATTGTAATGGGAATCCATGTTTAAAATTTCAGCGCACATATTTTACAATTGTTTTCTTTAAATTGTATTTTAAAAAAAAAACCGAGCTTATCCTGAGCACGAACATGGATTGCCTGTGAAAAAAACGATTCGTTATCTTTTGCTTCATGAAGCTTCCAATATACTATAAGAAGAATTATTCTACTAATTCAAAAATAAGAAAAAATAATTCACGTAGGAAAAAAAAATCAAATCATCTGATTGTTTTGAAATTATTATAATTTTTCTATCGATATAATTTGAAAAATTCTTTCTTTCGGTCTTCATCTCTCTCATTCTCAAACGACACGTAAACCAAAAATTCCACTTAGTATAAAAATCAATTATCAAGTGAATATATATTCAGTTACATTATAGCTCCAAGTCCGATTTTCAACCTTGTAATTTCTTTAAAGGCGAGAGACGGAATTATTACTAATTTTTTTTGTTTTGCTTAATTTTTCTTCGTGTACGTGACACGATGGCAAAGAGAAAGATTGAAGAGTTGGAATTGGTAGAGGGGGAAAAAGAATTATAGAATGATGATAGTTGAAATGGATGCATCACAAACAGGCAAAGGAATAACCATTTAAAAAAATTACCTATAAAAAAGAGACCAATACCCTCCATATTATATACCTCTCGGTATAATGATTCGATAAGTTCAAAAGGAGGCATCGATTTTCAACGAAATTACCTTAATTATTGTAATTGTTTTAAATATTTCACATTACTAATTTCTTATTTTATCTAACGAGAAAAAAAATTTATATGTAAGGAGTTCCCAAACGAAGTTCATAGGTTTTTTTTTTTAGTATATATAATATAATTTTTATGGCACCCCTTCGTATGCTAAGTTTACAAAAATTTCCTATAAAATTTAATTTGTTAGTCCATTTCTTTGAATGTATACTAACCTCTTCCCCTTAATCTTTAATTTTTTATTTAATATATGTGGAATAGTGCTTTCCGGAGTTGATCCGCATCCGAAGCCATAGAGACATTAAACGATGTATAATTATATTTTTACGATACTTATTATCCACGCATATTTATTTAAGTCAATTGGTATACAATTTGATTTAAATAAATTTTCATCCGACTGCTTGGGATCCGAAACCAGACTCCTTGACTTTTTTTTAATGGTTATCAATATTGACAATGTCAGTATCTTTAACTCACGGAAGAGGTGGGGACACACACACACACACACACACACACACACACTAGTTCTTCCAAGTTAGAGGGTCTCTGCAATGGATAAGAGTTGGATGTCGCCTCTGAATCTATTATATCAATATTTCTCCCAATAAATGCCTCGTTTCAAAGAGAAGTAATCTAAGGTGTTAATTTTGTATACAAAGGGACAATGAGAGAAATAATTGACAAATCTTCCACTGTCAGATGGCTTTGTATAAAGGTCAAACGAGAGCCCCACCAGGATTTTTGATAACTAAAAGGTCAAGGAACGATATTTTATTTTCTATTTCGGTTTCAAATAAAATTCAAATCGCCATTGAATTTATCCAAGATGGCCTGTATATCATTTTTTGGCACAACCGAAATAGAGTCATCGAGAAGGTAAATCAACAAATTAAAGGGCTCTACATTAGAAAATTTTATTATATGACTGTACTACTGTGTCCATTCCAGGAATTCTAGAGATATAGAGGCCAAATTTTCCTCCTCTTTTTTTTCCGAAGCGAGGAAGGCAAGAATCCGTTGTTGTGATTGGTTTAAATAGAATTTGTGGGCGCCTTAAAAATTTGAGTGAATAAAATTTTTCTGATTTTATTATTATGTTTTGCAATGGTTTTGGTTGTTTCTTTATTTGTAATATGTAATTTGTATTTTCGGATTTGTGTTTGATCAATATAATGTGTTTGAAAAAAAATTTGCCTTCAAGAAAAAATCGTAAATTACTTGCTCTGCGAAAAATAATTTAAACAGAGTTGAAAAAAGCTGACCCTTGGTGGAGAGGTCTCTCCTCACATTACAAATGTTAGTGATTCGCTTCCCGTCTTAAGCAACAAAAATTTATTTATATTATATTGGCTACCAATTAATAAAAATAATGACGGAGTACAAATGGCCTCAGATGCTGAAAAATACTTAAAAAAAAAAAAGTAAATTGAATAAATTTTTAATAAATCAAAATAATTTAAAAAAAAACAAATTTTCCCAAAGACAAATTTGTAAAAGATCCATATATATATAGGCCCAGAGGTA
>JAAAKE020041002.1:5822-19009 GCA_010014785.2 Anisolabis maritima
TTTTTTTTCCTCCTGCCCAAAATATAACGGTGTCACATCAATTGAATTAGCATCTTAGTATTAATCACATTTCTATTCTTAACAAATTTGTTTTCAAAAGTATCTTTGAAGATTATATGGATAAAAATTAAAAGCTAAATATGCAAAATTTTGTAAAGTATTTTTCGATATTACTTAATAGAGTAGCTAGTGCAGGGCAGTATGGCTGTTTGCTCTAGCTATGCTATGCCTAAAACGGAACTTTTTTGGAGGCTTACCTGGACAGAGGAAACTTTAGCTAGGTCATTGAATATAAATTATTTTGTTAGTGGAGAATCAAAAACTTACTTCACTTTCGTCTAATTTCAATGGAGGTCCCATTAAAGTTCCTCTAATATCGTCGTCAGTAGAGGATTCATTGTCTAGATGAGTTTTGTTGGTCGCATTAGCCACAATCACTACTTGATCTGTACTCGAAGGTAAAGGTATTTTAGATGGTGTAGAAATAGAAGTTGGAGTAGAAGGTAGGGAAGGAAGTGGTGGAGGTGGGGGAGGAGGAGGAGGGGGAGGCAAGAGTACTGGCGGATGTGTTGTTGTTACTACAGTCACGTTATGACCTAGAGAAGATCTTCTTTGAGAAGGAGGGGATATATCGCCCGTCCCGTCACTTCCAACGATCGTCACTAGAGTTGAATTATTAAGTTTAGAAGACTCAGGAGATTTGCGACCTAAAAAAAATTCTTTGCTCACTAAAAGTTTATTTTTTTATAACTCTTAGAAAGTTACTAATATTATTATTCAATATTTAATTACCAGTAGCTATGACAACATCAGCACTTGATGATTCGTCCTCTTCGTCTTCCTGTTCTTCATCCTCCTCTTCTTCATCATCATTTTCTTTTTCTTCTTCTTCTTCTTCTTCATTTTCAATTTGAGCCGCTGGACCATTACTTTTGGGTAGAGACTCCTCACTTTCTTGTTGTAGGGGGATTTCTGGGGGAGAAGCATCTGAAGGTGTCAACGGAGGAGTTGGGGCGGCTGCAGGAGGAGGTGGTGGTGAAATTGGTGCAGGTGCTGGCGGTTGTACAATAATCGGAGGCGGAGGTGCTGGCCCTTTATCATGGCCTCGTCGCTCCGGCATACCTCCGCCTTCGCTTGCACGTTTTACCAACTGCTGTAAAATAAAAAAATAGTTATTACCTGACCAATGAAAATATTCTCAGAATGTTTTCACTTAAAAGATTAATTAATTCTTAATAAATTTTTTATTCTCCTACATTAAGAGTAAATTAGACCCCAGATTTTTCTCCCATTTTGTGTTTGAGAAAGATTAATATGAAATAATAAATAAAAGAGAATTTTTAAGCTTCATCGATTTCATTTAAATTATAAAAGGAAGGCCATCAAAAAAGCGAAGAAATAAAATTTTTCAATAGACCAGATTTAGTTAACAAATATATCATGAGCCATACATGCAAATTCTAAGAGAATTTTGAAAATATTTAGATAAATTTACTGAAAAGTATTAGGCCAACGGTTAATGATATCCTAACTAAGTATTTAGGGAAAATATCTAAATTTAAACATAGTATCGTATATTTGTTCAATATTTCATATGAATATATAATTATGGAAATTATACCAATGTATTTCTCACTCAAAATTACTAAAAGAAATATTAATAATATGGTATATATAAATTTTAATAGATGAGAAGGCAGATTCAGCAGTAAGGCAACTCAATAAATATAGTATATAAATATATAGTATTCATTTTCTGAGGAAAAAAAAGTACTAGAGATTTACTTGTTTTTTATCAGTTTCGCCGCTGATATGATTCGTTTCCTCTTGTTTGAGTCTCTTCCTGTCTCTCTCCCCTTCTTCCCCGTCGATGCCTTTATCAGCTTCTTTCTGGACTGCCGCGTCCGGCGTTTCTGACACAGCAACTTAAAGAAAAAAATATTATTAAATAAAAAATAGAGATGGATGGAATGGGATGTTTAAATTTTTAGACAGTTTATGTCCTTTGAATCCCTCTATTAAAAATCGGGAAATTGACTCCTGATCTTCAAGTTGATGCCAAGCTATTCAAAAGCTATTCTAAACAGCTATTCCACACAGGGAAATAAAAATTATCTTACGTCGTGAGTCGGAATCGCTCTTGAGAGAGGCCAAGTCATCTTCTCCAGTTTCCAGGTCCAGAGGGGGAAGCTGCGACGTGCGGTGCTCCTGAAAATAATATTTATATTAAATTATATTATTTTTACATTTAAGCATTTGAAATCTCTTTATATAATAAAGTAAAGAAAAATTTATGAGAGATAGAAATGGAGAAAGGAAAATAATAATGCAATAAGAGAGGAAGGAGAAAAAGTATATATTTTATCTAAAAGGTGGCGATCATTTTTAATGTATCCAAACCAATCTAAATACGTCTACCCAGAATTATAAAAAAAAAAAGGAAAGGAAACAAAATACAAATATTTAGAGGAAACAAGGGTTAAAAAATTCAATTTTTAAATATTACAATTTATAGTTTTTATTTTTAAAAATTCGAAAATCGAAGAATATATACAATTTTTATTATTAGTTAAAAAAAGGAAATTACTAATATTTTAAAATGAAATATCAAATGGTAATTAATGATTTATGAAAAATCCTCGATTCTCGTAAATTTCCAAAAAAAAAAAGCGAGTGCCAAAACTTACCAATTCGTTGATATTGCTCTCTGTGTTTTTTCTGTTTCCTACACCGCTACGCAAGCATGGAACCAAACAAGGGAAAATTCGAGAGAACGATAATTGTCTACTGCTTAATCGAATCAGAATTTTCAAATTTTAAAAATTTCCATCTTTTTTCCAAAATACTCTTTTTTATATTAAATGCATTTTTAAATGAAAGATTTGGACTATCTTAGAATCATCGAGGATATTGGATATCAGAGGTTGGCGAGTTTTAATTTAATATTAACTTATTTTGTGGATATATTAAAATGACTAGAGTTGAGATTTTTTTATTAAATTCTATTTCCTCAAAATCTTCAATATTTTAGAAAATCGAAAAGATAATACAAATAAATAAGTTTTATCTCAAAATTTGGCATTTTTTTTAGAAAAAACCTCACTCTCGAAGCATTTAAAGAATTCCAAGATATACGCTGTCGCAATAAAGGACAAAACATTAATTAAAATACAAAATGGAACATGAGTAATGCAAAAATTTCAATAATTAATAACCTTTTTATTTTTAGGGTATTGAATATTATTTTGGGTAAACGAATTTACAAAATTTTTTATTGAAATTTGTTAAACTGTATTTTAAAAAATTGATTCAACCAACTTATATATTTATGATTTTCAAATTTTGTTCTTAGTTTCGTACGTATTTTTCCATCATTACTTTAAAATTATTTACCCGCCACCCTGTATAATATGAATGTCCAATCCCCTCCATTTTATTTGAGAAAAGTGAAATGAAAATCTTTATTTCTATTCATTTTTCTCAATTTTAAAAAATAGTAATTATATTAAAAATGCATTTAGCTTTAATTTTTTAAGTAATTAGATAAGGATTATCTATTTGTTATAAAAGGTTATTAGCTTGAATTAGTAAAAATATAATTTAAAATAAAATAGGCTTTAGTGATTGACTTTAATAAATAAGGAATGTGAGTGAGAAAAGATAGAGTGCTGAGGGAGAGCATAATTGTTTAAAAGAAAAGAAAAACATTGAAAACTGTCTATGTAGAGACAGAAAGACCTAAAACTCGCCACCATTTTGGGTTTAGCAAAATTAAAATTAACAATTCTTTGCACTTACATCAGGCTCTTCTTCAAGCAATTCTTCTTCAACCACTTCAGCTTTGTATTCGAGTAATAGATCACGAATAGGCTTGGCATCTAAAGTACAGTTGATGAAAGGGGCCTGAAAAAAGAAGGATTTTTATAAGAGGAACATTCCTTAAATTATTTTAATCGACCGCCCCTAATGTATTTTAATCATACTAATAATTTTGCAGAATTTTTAAGCTATTTGTAATTGGTTGAATTAGTCGATCTATTTATGAATATCTTAATTTGATCAACTTTAATATTGATCAGCCCAAATGACTATTTTGTGAAAGAACTTTATCACTTTTATGATAATAGTAAGTTCCATGATTTTCATGATTATAGTAAGTTGCTTATTTAAATTATGGTTTTTAAAAAGCGGCCGGTTCAATGGTGGCTAGAGATTTTGTTAGTAATATAAATATATATAATATATCCCACCTTAAGAAGATCCTCAGCGGAAGGACGTTGTACGGGATCTTTAATCAGGCACTTGGCTATAAAATCGTTGAATTCTTTTGACCATTTGGACGGGTTATCAAGTTTCGGCGGGTCGGATTTTTGAATTTTAAGTAAAACACGCATTGGTGACATCTCATGATTGGGCGGCTCCATTTGTGCAAATTCTATTAGTGTAATTCCTAAAGACCAGATATCAACCTACATAGAAAGAAAAAAATATTAAAAATTGTTTAGATTCATTTAGGTGTTAAAACAAAATTACCTTAAAATCATAAGGATTATCTCGGAAAGTTTCACAAAGAACAACTTCAGGCGCCATCCAATAAGGTGTTCCAATGAAGGTGTCATGTTTTTGTAGGGTATTTTTATTTTTAGCGGATACACCAAAGTCAGCTAAAAAAGAAAAATGAGTTTTTTAGAGCAAACCTTATATCACTCATCTTATTAGGTCAAAAATATTACTAGCGATAGTAAGCATTGAGGAAAATAAATACATTTAAATATTAACAGTTATTTTATGAGTATATTTTGAATCAAGAGGCCATATGGCCTCGAGGATCTCCAACCTATCCGGGGTATCTTTTGAACAAAACAATTGGATAGTTGACCACACTAACCCCACCACCCAGTATTTATCAAATCTTATTTAAATTTCAATATATTTTCATTTTAAAAATGGTTACAGTTCAAACATTATACATATACAGTATGTTTAGAAAGCTTTTCTAGAAAGGGACAGCTCTGAATATCGGGCGCAAAGAAAAATCAATAATCAAAAAAAACAAAAACAAAACAAGGTGTAAGATGACAAAGAGCAGTATTTCCTATCTCTATGTCTTTCTTCTATATTTAGCTACACGGTTCATCTATCAGTACATGTCTATTTAAGAAGAGTCAGCCAGTCTCAATACCAGCGTTTAACCTACTCCTTTGGAAGTGTGCATCTTTGAAAGAGCGCTTATTTCTCAATGAATTTTATTAGGAATATAATAAATGCATTATAATAATCTTTAAAAAAATTTTTTTTCATTCCTTTAAATTTTTTTCTCTCAGTCATCCATCACTCAGTTAAATTTCATATAAAGTAGGAATAAAGCAGTTATACAAGCCCTTTCATTCATAATCTATCTATCATTTTCCCATTGCCCTATGTATTGATTTGGGAAAAAAATTTAACTTTTAATTCTCAAGTATATAATGATTTTATTATGCAAACGAAAAAATTAGTCCATTTCCGAAATTTATTCTTAAGAAGCGGTAATTTAATATAAACACAAGTTATGTTTCATTAAGGTATAGGTCAAGTCGTGACCTAAAAAATTATTTCGGAGACAAGTTTCATTATAGCCTGGGGAGGTATAGTTGATGAGCCTAGATGCTTATGTTCTAACGGGACTCTAACCATATATGGATTTAAATGCAATCTAATTAATATGATTTGAATAAAAATAAAATCAAGGGTTAATTTAAAGTTAGTGGGCCATAAATATTAAAATATCTCTCAATTTTGTATCTATACCTAGTTTTACGCCGCCGGCCATTGTGAGTAGAACATTGCCGGCTTTCAAGTCCCGATGAATCACTTTGGACTTATGCAGAAAATCCAGACCCTGAACCATCTGCTGGCATATAAAGGAAATCTGAACTTCGGTCAATGGCTTCTCCAATTCAACCATAATTGAATCAAGGGCGCCTCCATCACAGTATTCAATCAACATCTAAAAAAAAACAAAACAAGATAAAATAATATAAAAAGGCTTTTAATTATTAAAATAATGATGAAATCATATATATATACAACTTCCTATTACAATTTTTAATGAATGAATGAATATGATGACTCATTTCTAATTCTGAAAGCTTAAGTTTCATTTATGTAAGAATAATTCACAAATTTATTTACCCATAATTTTCCTTCATAAAAAAAAGCTTCATGAAGATCGACTATATTTGGATGTTTACATTCGGATAAAATATCAATTTCTATCATGAAATCAGATAAATCATCTTCTCCTTCGAGAGTGCACATTTTGGCTGCTGCTAAATTTTGATTTTGTCGATTTTGTGCCTGGAAAAATAAAAATAAAGGTATTAAAAGAATTTATAAACAGGATTAAGAAGAACGGCGGCAACAGTTCAAAAAAATTCAAATATATACTGGTATATATTTTCTGAATAAAATTTTCCAGTTTTATTTCTCCTAGTGTCTCAAAAAACTCTACTCCATCACACCTTTCTGATCCATTTTCTTTTAGGGTTGGTTATAGGATCAACTCGTCAAATTTTTCTAGATCCCTTTTTTTGTACTTAGTACTTTTTTTAGCGGTATTCTGCTCGAGTGTCTTCCTTGTCCAGCAAGCCCAATCATAACATAATTTTTTTGGTCTTTTCCTAGTCCTTGTTATGTTTTACTTATCTTCCCGAAATTTTTTTTGCACCTCTAAATATCCAAACATCATTAGTTTTTATATAATATAAATCTATATCTTGATTGCTGAGGAAGTGGCCTAAGCCCAATCTGATTGCGTAATAATTGTCATCTAAACAATAATAAACCACAAGTTATTTTTCAATAATAACCTCGAATTCACCAAATGAAAATTCAAAAACACGAAAAAAATCTAATAAATTGATTTAATTGCGCCTCATATTTGTTATCTAAAAATTTAATATGAAAGTTTTTAAAAGCAGCAATTAAAAATTTTATTCTTATTAATAAGAAAGAAAGAATGGGAATATTTTCAAGATCGTAAAATGAAAAAGGTAAATGAATGTGACCTCTCTCTTTTTTTTCTTTACTGCTTTGTCTTCTTGCTTGATAATAGTAATTTTATTCGTTTTATTTCTAACTGTTAAGAACATTTTAAATATTGGATATTCAGTGACTTAACATATTTGCCGTTTCCTAACTTGGTTATTTAAAATCTTATTAAGTGATTAGACAAAATAAGTTAGAGGCATTAAAGAAAGAAAAACAAAGAAAAAAGAAAAGGCACGTTTCGCCAAGTTGTTGATTATTTATTTCGATAACTGTTAAGTCACACTCCAACGCCGATATGTTTATTTAATTTCCATTCATGTTATGATTTATTTACAAATGGTGGAGAGGAATAATAAAGGGGAGAGGGCATTAATGCAGGTGATGTCTCGCCTTTCGCTATCAGATCCTCTTTCTCTTTCCTTCATTCAAGTATAGCTCTCAAGGACGTCAATGGAGGATATGACAATTCCGAGATAAATTAAATTAGCTCGATGGAAAAACATAAATAAACACTAGAGAAGACGATATAACTAAAATCCATCTCTAATCTAATTCAATTTTGTTTAAAGTGTTCATTTCATTAATTATAAATATCTATATCTAATCATAAAAAAGGATATTTAACAAAGAAATTTAATTTATTTGAGAAATGATTAAGTTTTTTCTTGGATATGAATTTTAGATCATAATTTATTTTTAAACTATGATGACAATGTGTGATGGATAAATATGATCTTGACTCAAAATTTTAAAAAGGAAGAAATGAATCCATTATATTTTTTTATATCAAAAAAATTTTTAATTAAAAAAAAGATCCTTCGTATGAAAAAAAATTAAAATTTACTTAATTAAACAAAAACAAAAATATTTAAATTTGTAGAATTGTTCAAAACCGGGGTAGAACCAGTTGTGTTTTTATTTAATTGCTCGCAATATGGAGTAAAAGAAACGCTTGCACCTCCCGAGAAATGATATATACAAATGTAAATTTATTGTAAAAAATCATTGAACATCTTTTTTCATAACGAACTTCTGTGGGTCTCTGGCTGTAGATTTTTTATTGGATGATGGAACCGGGAGTTCTGGTGGGCAGCCAGGTGATAAACAATAATATTCTGAGCCGTTTCGAGTGCCGTCCCCCTCATCTTCAGGTCTTGTCTTAAAATTTTAACAAGAAATGAATCCATTTTATTGTCATGAAAATTACAGATGTTACATGTTTTTAATTATACCACTGGCAGCTCATTGGGACTCCCTCCTCCATCATCCAATTATAATACCTACGTTTGATGTAAAAAAAAAAGTGTATTAAAGAATAGCAATGTGAGAAATGATTATGAATTTGTTACCTTATAAACTTTGCCAAAAGCGCCGTCACCGAGTTCGCCAATCAACTCCCAAACTTGTTCTGGATCATAATCCATTTTGATGTTATTGAAGACCTTTTTCTTCTTAGCCTCATTGCCTCCACCGAGGTGGAGGACTTTTTTCAAATTATTAAAAAATGACATTTTTTAAAAGTTTTTAAAAAATGATTAAAAAAAGTTTTATAAAAATAAAGTTCTTCTACTCATTACATTTTAAATAAGAATTATAAAATAAACTTAATATAATAGAATTAATTAAAAATAAATTAAATATAAATGACTTCATTTCATATTTAAAAAGCAAAATATATGAATATGATAATATAGATATATATTTTTTAAATAAATAATCTTTTTTTAAATAAAAAAATATAATATTAATATTAAAAATAATAAAGAAATCACTGTGAAAATGGAATCTTGAAATCCCTTTTAAATCGGATCTTCATTTTTCCTGAAATGAAATTTAAAAAAATATTAAAAAAATAGTTTTGAAAGTTATAGTTAAATAGCGGAATTTATATACATGTCCAATTTTTTTCCGTCTGGGTTTGACTCCCAATTTTATCTTTTTCTACGGGGCATTCTCTGGCTGAAGTGGGCCCCCCCTCCCACCACATTTTCCTATACAGAATATTTTCTAAAAATGCTTTTTTGGAGCAGAATTCTTAAAAAAAATTTTATTTGGAATATTTATTCTATTAAATATCTGATAAGGTTTTTTTCGTTTCATTATTTTTCGGCCTACTTAAATTCCTAAGCGTTCGCCGATCACCGTTTGAAAATCTCTGATTAGTTCTATATTATAGAACATATTTCAACTTTTTTTTTAATGCATATAAATTTAAAAATGAATCAAAATGCCGCATTGCATACAACTGCACAGACGCAGTATTATAAAAATTTTATATGAGAATCAAAAAATAATCTTCATAATTATTTAGAAAAAAGTAATTTAAAAATATTAAAATAAAAGAGTTATTATTATAATTTAATGAATAAAATAAGCAATATATGTTATTAAATATTCAAAAAAGGTGTGAGGTGGTTTGACACATAAAGAAACCACTTTTAAGTATCTGTCTAGGTCAGAACCTAGTTTATTACTAATGGCATATTTATATATTTAAACGATTATTTACTTTATTTAAAAGTATTAAACGTGATTATATTTATATTTCAAATAATATATATATATATGGACTATGGAAAGTATATGTGTATGAATGAATAAAGCATTTGATGGATGTGGGTGTGTATGTGTATGTGTAATCAAATAATTTCATTAAAGCTTTTTTTTGCAATTTCTACAAGGCGGAAACATGAAGGTCTTCAGTAAAATGATAAGATGTATTATGATAACAGAAATTGGAATCAGATAACATTTCTTACTAAAATAATAACATTCTTTAATAAAATAATAACTCAAATTTTTTAAGTACCACACTTTATAAGGAAAATTTTATATGAATATAAATCGTCCAAATAAATGATATTAATAAATGTAATTAATTTATAACATGAGACCTTAAGTCTAATTTTAGGAGTTTATTGAAGGTTAAGGTTAAGATATAAAATATTATAACGATAGCAAGTTAAAAGGTTAAAAATAAAAAACTATATCCTATCAATATGTTAAACGGAATCATATTTTAATATTTTGATTAAGTGAAAGGAAGGTAATATTTTTTAAAGTAATTTTTTGGCACCATTTTAAATGAACTTACATTTGAAGTGATTACGCTCCCGTAAGGTGAAACCCGAAGTATTGTGAACTCAAATAATTCACTATATTCACTAAATGTCTCCATGAAAAATTATTGGAACGTAATGGTAATAGTTGAATATAGAATTGGGATTAAATGATGTGAGTTAATTACTATCACCTGGATGGGCTTGAGAAGGAAGCAGCCATCTTAGAACTGAACCACGCCTGGAAATGACGACATCCAATGCGCCTTGCGGGGAGCCAACTTCGATTTTTCAAACTACTACACTTTTTTTTTCTTTATTTCTAATCTTTGTTATATTTCATGATATTTATCACAAAAATTATTATTCCTGTTGAAATTTTTTAAAGTTATTTTGTTTTTGTTTTTGTAAATATCTACTTCCCTATTCTGTAGGAATGGAGGATTTAGCTGGACCAAAACCCCAGGCAGAAAAAATTTTAGGGCCCAAAAAATATTTTTTTTGTTTTTCAAAATTTTTTTTTTATCTCTATGTAAATTTTGATCCTTCAATTACCATGAGGTCACATGAAACCCAACAATACATTATACCAATATTAAGGATGTTTTAATTATCAAAGTTAAAACGGGAGTAGGTGTATGTCAGTATTTTTTCAAAAAAAAAAAAAATTAAGAAAAATATATAAATAAAGTCCATTTGGTAGCCAATATAATTTAAATAAATTCTTGTAGCTCTGGATGTAAAGCGAACCTCTGATCTTTGGTACTTGGACAAATAGAGTTATTATAATAATGGTAAATAAAATAAAATATATTTAAATATGCCTGGATTAAGTGTATCGTAAAAATATATTCTATATCGTTTAAAGTCTATATGACCTCAGATGCCGAAAAGACTAAAAAAAAAAAAAATAAATAAAATAAAATATATAGAGTTCAGGTTGATAGAGAGCTGCCCAACTTGAAAATAATAAGTGAAATGAACAAAGTAATGTTTTTTTTTAATAGTTTCTTTAGAAGATATTTTAATGTGAATTATTAGCTTTTTTTTTATTTAATTTCTTTAACAAAATATTTAATTGGCTAGTGCGGAATAAAATAAATATTTTTAAAAAGTAATAAAATTTAAATCATTTTTATAAGTTTTTTTTCGACATTTGAGACCATTTAGATTACGTCCTTATTTATTTAAATTAATTGGTAGCCAATATAATTTAAATAAATTTTTGTCGCTCAGGACGGGAAGCGAATCACTGACCTTTGGCACGTAAAGCCAGACCTCAAACTCTGCACAAAGGAACAGGGCTTTTTATAAGTTATTTTATCTTCGAAATTTCTGTTTTTAAAAATTAAAAAAAAAGCAAATGGGCTTTTAAAAAAACTTTTATTCTATGTGAATATTAATATTTTAAATTCTACAAACATAAAATAAAAATACAAAATTTTTTAAGCTGCCAATAATCTCTTAGTTTTCATTGAAAATTGATGAGATCTATGTTTAGATTGTTTTAAAAAGAGAAAGTAATTAATTATTCTTCTTTTTTAAATCATAAGTCAGAGATTAAAGGTAACAAATTTTAATAATTTAATGAAGATTTCTCTGCAAAGAAAATTTGTAATAAAAACAATATTGTTACATATATCGTTATTTTGGAGGCTTAAACTTTTCTATTCTCTAAATTTGATTGCTTCTGCCTTTATATCAATTGTATTTTATGTTGCGCTTTTTTGATATCTATAATTTTACATGTATAAAAAATAAAAATATGATTTAACTTTAAATACAGGAGTGTCTCACTAGAAAGTCTAGCCTAAAAAAATTAACAATACTAACAGATTTGAAGGCTGATACATCCTATTCTGTGCTTATGATAAATGAGGCTCTGTCACATTCCGTCTTATGTCCTCTTGGAGATGAGCCCACAAATGAAAATCTATTAAAGTAAAATTGGAAGCCTTTGAAGTGCAGTATTCGAGGGAATCAAATTTGCGTAAAGTTTAAGCCAACTAATTTTGAGATATTATTATGACAAAACATTGGCCATGAGATCAAATCGGTATCTTAAGTTTTTGTTGGCTTAATCTTCAAAAAATCAACTTATATAATGTTGTGATCATCATTTGAGAACAAAGGGCATAATAATGTTCATTGGCTTGTTAATTAACTTTTTTTGGGGCACCTTTAAGTGAGACACTGTATAATTGTACTAATCTCTATAATAATTGTACTTATTTTTACAATGGAATAGCAGTCAAATTTTTTTGAAATGTTATTAAAATTAAATTTATAGCAAGTATAACTAATTATGAAAGTTAGTGTTTATATTTTGAAAAATTATTAAACAAATTCCAAAATAATAATATACAAAGTATAATATTAAAAGTGACCAGATATTTTTAAATGGAATATGAGAAGCAAAAAACTAGTATTTTTGACAAGGCTATCCTATAGATGTGCAAATAAAATGTTACCCTAATAACAAGAAAACGTCTAAACATTCATTTTGCTATGAAAAGTTATTTTTCCTAGTTAGAACATAGTTTTAACATAAAAGGGAACGACTAATTTTCATTAATGTAGTAATTAAAATTTTTTTAAAAGGACAAATTATAAATGCTGGATATTTTGCGGAACACTTTTCAATGCATGGTAAAAATAACTAACACGGAACAATCCAGCAAATTCAGGGACGTCTGATCACTTTGATTTTATGAATAAATTTATTAATGATAATAAAGTCGAACATGAATATTAATATCGTTATTTACATTTATATTATTGCTATAAACCAATTTTTAAAGTAATATATATTTATATACTATCCCCCTCAAAAGTATTTGAACAAACTGTATGTTTTTTCGTCCTAATGGAAAGTTAGGAGAGCTACATGAAATCAGAAAATAAATATAAAAAAAAAAAATCAAAAGATACACGTTGTCAATTACTTTTCAGTGGGGTAGTATATATACACTCAACAACAAAAAAAAAACCGGATACCTACTCTTTGTTAAAATAGTAATTATAGATCTTTAAACTCTTACTTCCGTTTAATTATTTTATTTTATTTTTGACAAATTTATTATCAATTATTTTATA